>PVKA01010139.1:0-65472 GCA_004027165.1 Ctenomys sociabilis | reverse complement strand
AGAACATCTGCAGCCTTGTTATTGGGGATTAAAGTAGTATTATTCAGTGTGTGCTTTTTCTTTTACTTTCTTCTCCTTTTTCTTTTTTCATCCAAAAGCCATCGCCTTGTCACCACAGGCAAACTTCCCATTTTGAAGATGTCTACCAGGAACTTTTTTGTTCTGTTTAATTTTGCAACCTGAATATTTGTGTAACTTTTATCAGATTGGCAGGAAAAGCACTGCTAGATGTACTGAAGGAGAACATGGAACAGTCCATGATTGGAATCTGGGAAAAAGTTGAATCTTGCAGGACAAAAGACACAGGCTCTGAACAATATCTTTTAGATTGTCACTGGTATTGTGACAACCTATGACATGATGAAACTCTCATCCATTAAGGTTTGACACTGCACAGAAAAGAAAGTGAAGCTGAAATTTTCTGCAATGTTCTCTATTTAGAATTTCACAGAAGCACTTTACTCACAGCCATTTTCCTTGTTGAAATTCCAAAGTCATTCAAGATATGCTTATGTTACAACTTACCTCTTATAGGAAACACCCTATATTTTCACAAATTGTAATTTATAATTCTGTTCCTTTTTTACTGTGCAGGATAACATTTCTCAGCTGGTCTGAGTTCATTTCTTAGCCCTTCTGATTTCAAGTCAAAATGTACATCAGGTTGTACGTCTTCTTATATTAGTAGGAATCTAGATTAGAACTGGTCATTAATAAGAGTTTGGAAGATACTTATAGGTTAGAGAGATTGTGATATGGAATGTTTTATGCATTTCTACTCTTAAATTTACTTCGTGTTGCTCTCATTTTGACACTGTAAGCAAGAGTTAATGACCCACAGCTGATTTATTTGAAGTGAGTTGGATGTTAAAATATGGCAATATTTCTATTCTTTTCTTCTAAAAAGTATTTTCTTAAAGATTTTAACTTACTATAGAAAATATTTCCAAACTTGAGGTCTTTTAAATCCTGGTAAAAGTTTCCAACATGCCTTTTCTCCCAGATCTTCTAGCATGTAGTATTTAGTGTTTACTGGGAACTTAAATTTGGTTGACCCTAACCAGTGTCAGCTATATGATGGGTCTTTCTTACTTACTTTCTCCCTAGTACAACCATGACAATCAACTTTCCCTTCAATACACTAACTCTTCCTTGGGTATCTCCATTTGTAAAACCAGTATAACCTTCATAATAGACATTCCTTTCAAGTGCACTCAAAAAGTGATAGGGATGAGTTGATTTTTAGAAGGATGAGGTCCTCAGAAGCAAGATATATCTGCTTCGCAAGTCAGATGGCATGTGCTGCAGAGAAGACCACAGTCAAATGCGACTGGCATGGAAGCTCAGCACTAGCACTCACCAGGTGTGTGATGCTTGGAAAGTGAGCCCAGCTGAGTGTATTTTCCATTGGTAAAAATTAGGGTACAGTGCATTCCTTATCTCACTAATAAGAAGTCCGGGCAAAATATGTAATTGATTTTAATAAGTGATAATTGCAATTTTTACCGCTACTGCTGCTGAATTTATAGTTGTTACTATAGTAGTACTACTGTTATTCTGATGACTCCACCAATTACTTCTCCGTGAGGAGGTGTTTGGCAGTGGAATTACCTGCTCTGTTCTTTTTCACATTGTGTATATTATGGTGTATCATCTGATATTTCAGCACACCTGTACAATGTGTAACACTTAAGTCAGCTTAAACATAGCTATGTCTTTACACACTGGTCATTTCTGTGGTGAAAGTGGTCAAAAGCCTTTTCTTCCAGGTTTAAAAATGAGCAGTACAATGACTATGGGTGACAATAAGGCATTGCATGCCAGAATGTCTTGCACTTATCTAACTGCAAGTTAGTATTCATGGTCAATCTCTCTGTTTCCATTCTCTGTATTCTTCCCAGCCTGTACTAATCATGATTCTACTCTTAACTTCTGTGAAACAAAATTTGTAGACTGTGCATACGAGACAGATTATGCAGGGTTTGTCTTAACTTAATGTCCTCCAGTTTCATCCAGATTAGCACAAATATCAAGCTTTAATTTTCTTAATGGCTGGATAGTATTCTACTCTATATATGTGCTATATTTTCTTTATCCATTCATCATTGGATAAACATTTATTTTTCTTGGTTTTTATGAGTAGCTGCAATTCTAAACAGATGTGTCATTATCTCATTCTGGACACCTTGCTAGCTGGAATAAAAGAACAGCCAAGTATTCTGGAATCAAACAAATCCAAGTGTAACTTCTCAAGGATAAATAGGACCATAGAGGATAGGAGTGCCATGGTACTTTTTGGACTAGTCAACTCTCTTATTGCTAGGAAAAAATATATGACATATGCAACTCAAAAAATAAAGATTTCTTTTGGCTCATGATTTGCAAGTGCAAGAGTTCAGTCAATGGTCAGCTGGCTCCAAGGTAAAAATGACAGAGAAAACCTGCTTACCTCACAGTACCCAGAAAGCAGAGAGTTAGTTGGAAAGAGGCATTGAGACAACACACCCTCCAAAGATAAGCTAATAACTTACTTCTACCATCCAGCCCCACTTCCTAATACCACTTTCAGCTCTCAGCTCCTCAATGGATGAATGCACTATGAGGTTGATGACTCCAAGAACTAATCGCCTTCTAAAAACCCCACTTCTGAATATTTTTTGGGAGACATTTAAAGTCCAAATCATACCCAGCACAAAATTTGAATGAAATAAAAATTTTGCTTTCCCAAAATTGGATATTGTTAAAGATACTGAGATTTATTTCTTGGTCAATATTTGGTCTTTCAAAACAGAAAAATACCCAACACACTTCAAAGAATTTGTTCTGTGGATATTGTCATGAACATTTATCCATCATGGAGTATGTAATATGGAAAAGAACCATTAGATATTTACTTCATAGTTAAATTAAGACTTGCACTTTATAAACTCTGTGTGTGTGTGTGTGTGTGTGTGTGTGTGTGTGCGTGTGTGTGTGTGTGTATTGAATCCAGGGCCATATTAAGCATGTACTCTCTCACTGATCCACATTCTCAGCCCCAATTATTTTGTCCTAAAGAAAAATAAAGTCAGATATGATTATGATGGTGCTTTCTGAAGTGACCTAGCTAGAATCTGCAGTCTTTTGAGTTTGGAGTAGAATGGGATGGAATACTTGAGTTCTTCCTAGCATTCTACTGTCTTTATATAAGCCAGTAAAATTCATCAAGCATTTGTTGATACTACTCATTGTTCAGAAAGGAAGGCACAAAAATACTTTCATCCTTAAGGAGTTACTATCCAGAAATCCTGGTCAATATATTTAATTTATGATCACTTATTGTTTTTAACTTTTCATTATGATACTTGAAGTTTGTATAATACTTGAAGAAAGTATTTAGAATAGCTAAGTTTCAATTTCATGGCTTTTCTTCATTTTGTGTAGACGCTATTGTTTATGTTAATTACCACACTACTTAACTTCCCACTCTAGCCCTCTTCATGACTTTTGCTTTTCTTACAACTGGCAGGCATTCATAAGAAATGAGCTATTACGTTTTTTAAAGCTTGCAAGCATTTATTCTAATAGCACAAATTACACTATGGAGACATTGTATACACTAGTAGCAATGATCAAATGTTTCTTTTATTTTTATAATTGTTTAGGAAAACCACACTATTGCCAAAGACAGCACACACACATGGTCAATTTGGATTCATCCCAGCCTTTAAAAATCTGTGAAACATATTAATGATTGTAATGTATAAAGTTGATGGTTGTTTTGTTTTGTTTTAACATGCCTTCTAGTTGTACATTGCTAATGCTTAATCTAGGTTAAAATGCTATGAAGAACATAATCAATATGATCCAGGTCTTTTAACCTTTTTAAATGGCCATTCTTTTTGCCAAATTCCTCATTCTGTATCATAGAATGTTGCCTATACTAGGTTCCATTAATGGGAATAATATTCCTCTGATTCACTTGACTCTCAAGCATGGCAAAATGGCTATCTAGAAACAAATGAATCAAAGTTTTGGTAAATTCAGTCAAAGTATCTAACAAAGGAGCCCTTACAAGTCCTTGGAGTGAAATGTTTCTTCCTGGAAGTCTCAGCCTCTTATTAGCACTGAATTCCTCTATTTGACTCTTAAATTCTACTCACATTCAGAAAATTCATGCTTGAGATTCTTGGTTTTATGATTTGAACTTGCTTTTGGAGTTTCTTTTTGTATGTCTAAACATTCTAGAAGTGGGTATTAAACTCCAATTACGTGTTGAGGAAATACTTTGAGATACTACACAATACAAAGGATTCAAGACAGCTTTAGTGCTGTCATTTTGAAATGCTATTGTATTTATATGACTAGAAGAATAATAATGCTTCTTAGTTGATGACTTTTTCAGGTTTTTCCACCTTGCTGTATGTAGCTTGGTTATAAAAAATGGTAATGTATAGGTAGCTCGCTTTGGAGTACACTAAAGAGTATTTTCTCCAGAAACAAGTTTTAAAATTAAAGATTTCAAATGTTAAGAAACTATAATTATGACTATGAATCACTAAGGGGAAACTTACTAGCAGTACCTGAACTTGTTTATAATGTAAAAGCAAAGGTCTACTAACTTCTTCTGTTAATAGGCAACAGAGACTTTTCCTGCACGAATTCCAAAGGAGGTTTTTTCTCTCAGGTCATGTACAAGAGAGAAATAGAGTTTACTGAAAGAAAACAACACCAAATTCTGAATTTGGTACCTTCTGTACAGTTTCAGAATGCCACATACTGAGACCTTTCCAGAAACATTTCAAAAGAGTCAGAAGTGCTCACTTAAAAGAACTGGAAATACTCACACTCTCAGGCAGCACCAGTGTAGCTTTATGACTTGAAAATATTGTATACTACCTAAATGCATTTCCAGAATTTGAAACTAAGATGCCAGATTATTTCCTCTACCTCAGAGCTCTCTATCACCTCTCCTCCCATTATTTGTCCCTTTTTTAGTAAATATTTTTGAAACTCTTATTAGGTAGCAAAAAATGTATTAGCTACTTTGAAAACAATGGAGATAAAAGGATAGAGATAGATCCTGTTCTAAAGATGCTTTCTTCTGAGAGAGTACATGAGGATTGCTGTCAATAGATCCTTAACTATAGAAAGCCAAAGAAACTCTCAGTATGTTACCAAAGAACATCAGCAATAGTGAGTCTAGTGTTCATCAAATTGACTATTTGAATTTTTTTTGTGGAACCAGGGATTGAACTCAGGCCCTTGTGCTTGCTAGGCAAGTGCTTATTTTACTGAGCTATCTTCCCAGCCCCTGACCATTTGGATGGGATCCAATTTTGATGGAAAAATCTAAATTGGCATAGTGGACCTTCCTGATCTCTGACTCCAAGGATGAGGTATTGGATCTCGAGTGATCAAAGACAGACTGACACTCACACTTTGAAGCAAGGAATCAGACTCTGTAATTAAGCTAGTTTCACTATAAACCTTATTCTATGAACATTCTTCAGGTAACAGCTAGAGCCACTTGTGGGGCATATTAGTAGTCCAGAAAATAGAATGAATTAGCCTGTTTTATGTTACTACAATGAGATACCTGAAACTAAGTAGCTTTATAAAGAAGACAGATTTATTTTGATTCATTGTTCTCTTTGGAGGTGCAGGCTCTAGGGGCTGCATCTGGAGATAACCTTCTTACTAGCAAATTCAAAAGGTGTCACAGGAAATCACAGGGCAAAATATATGGATTGTATCTGTGTTTTTATCTGGTATCTTTCTACTTCTTATAAAGCCAACAAGATTCAATAATGATAGCTTACCCTGGTAACCTTACTTAATCCTAATCACTTCCTAGAGATCCCACTTCTAAACATCATAGTCAAACTAAGTTTCCCCTTCTTATTATCCCACAATGAGGGTTAAATTTCAACAAATAATTCTTTAGGGGCATTCAAACTTTATCCAAAGCACAGTACAAACTAAAGTCATGGGCAAAACTCTTTGGACTGCTGTCATAAGTACTTGGCACTATGCAGAACATGAAGATTTCTCAGATAATGAAATCTTGCCAAGCCCTGGGCAGGCCCTCTCTAAAGGCCTGCATCAGTATCAAAGGACTGGCCCTATCTGACTTTCCATTCTCACCTAACAAAGCCCATATGCACAGTGCTGAACAAAGACCCACGAATAAAACTATTATCTATAACACAGGAATGTAACTAAGTGATTTCCTAGTTTTTCTGTTTGAGATAACTGCTGAACCTTTCTCTATAAAGTCTCAGAAATTAAATGGTCATTAAAATTCGTGCAAACATGCCATGCTGGCCCTGTCCTTGTGACACGCTGAGACAGCAATTGAGACTGGGCATGGTGACATGCACTTGCACTCCCAGCTCTTGGAAGGCTGTAAACAGGTGGATCATTATGAGTCGCCTCTAGTAGTGAGACCCTGAACACCCTGTAGACCCTTCCTTAAAATACAATAAGTAAATAAATAAATAAAATAAAATTTATACAAACAAATCTGCATGCCACATGGGGCTAGAAGTCCATGTATCTTTCACCCTCTCCCCAACCCAAAGAAATGACTTCTCAGAGTCAAATTTCATTGACACTGTAGTCTAGAGTGGGCTCATAAGTGGCTCTTTTCTAGACCTAGGATTTTGTGTAAGACAATGCACACTATTCCTTGGAAACTGGAGACCAAAAGCAGGAGTATCAGGTTCTCTAATACTAACTTGACAAGGCAAAACATACCTTTCTTATTGGGATACCCCAAAGCCATTCCTCCTATAATAGCATGATGTAATTGTGTCAAACTCTGCCAGGGCATGTTGGGTTACCTGTGTATTCTGAGTACCAAAACTTCCATTTTTCGTTAAACAAACTTTGTTTTTATTTTTAAAAGTTTTGATTGTTTGATTTTTGATGACACCATAGCTACAAGTAGTATTAAGTTTTAGGAAGCCAGTAAATGGAACTGAGGAGGCCATCATAATTAAATTTAATTATGAAGAGATAGTTAAATGTGTGGTTCAGTTTTTTGTTTGGTTTGTTGTGCTCATTGTTTTGACTTTCCTTAGTATAAGAATCTCAATTTATAAGGAAGATTTGATTTCTTTAGTAGTTATCATTGTGTAAAAGAGAGTAACACTGCAAAGAATGGTCATATAAAGGACTAAAAACTCCAGCACTAACATAACTGAACCAATATCAGAGGTCACAGGTAGTGCAAATTCTCTGATTATTAACAAAGATGAGCTTTGTTATGGGGAGGAGTATCATTAACCATTTGTCTGATCTAGAGCCAGTAACACCATCTAATGATTTCATTCCTGGATCATTTTAATATGTAGAATTAAAGATGTATGAAAAGAGGTTGCTATTATTTTAATAGTATAGTTTCCTCTTAAATTGCTTGGGTTAAGTAAAATAATACTGTGTTGGAAGAGAATATATATTTCTTAGTAATGCTTCACAATCCCGTGTTTCACAATTCAATAAATCATCTTATACCTGTCAGCACATATAAGATTTATTGCATGGTCTGTTCTATAGTAGGTAGCTCTTTGACCAGAGAGCAGTTTCTGAAACTAATTTAATCAGTGTTTTTATAATACAGTGAACTGTGTCTTGATGTCTCAAATGTGTATTGATGTCTCCAGAACCATAGACTTTAATTCTATCCAATTTTGAGATGGAATTAAGGTTTAGATTTGTGTGACTTCTGTTATCAGGAAATCTTTAGTTCCATTACTATTCATGTATTCCTTTAATAAGCAAGACTCTATTTGTACAGCTAGCTCTGTGCAAGATGCTTACATGCCGTGGGAGAAGAAAAATCCTAGGCGGATGGAAAGACACAACAGAGGGCTTGGAAGCAATGAATAATGGACACAGAAGTCATTGTTCATGAAAGAATCCCGTTTCCCTCAAGTTGAATGTTCATTTTGCTGTACAATGGTAGTTAAAGCTGGCTGTTACTGGGAAAGTTCTTAACCTACTCTAGTTCTGAGAAATTTGCATGCCAATGCAGGAACTTGCACTTGGTCCTTTAAGGATGAACAAAGTTTGGAGTTTTGAGACTGGGAAGGTACGGTAATATGAAATTAGTGGTAGATTATGTTAGTGGTCTTGTGCAGACCCAGTTGGCTGGTCTCAACTGAGAACCCCAAAAGCCAGTATTTTATCAGGGAAGATGGCAACCTTTGTGGCAATCCTGAGAAGAAAGGGGGAGGGCTGAAGTCAGAGTCCTTTAAAAAACAAACTAAAAACCCTTTCAAGAGTGATTGTGCAGGAGGCATGAAGGAGTTGTCCAAGGCTAAGGTAATGCTGGGATTTTAATCTGAAGGATGGCGATATGCTTTGTGAAGCTAGAAGATAGAAAGACTTTCAAATGGACAGATAGGGCAGGTAAGAAAGTGAAGTTGAAAATAATAGTATCATCAGTACTAGCAGCTGATGTAATATTGGTAAAGAGAGACCAAAGCTTAGGTCAGAGGAACAAGTGAACGCAATAATATATATATATATATTTTTTTTTTCCTGAGGGAATATATATGCATGACACAGCTGTTTTGTCATAACTGGAGATAAAAGAGTTTGTTCTGATGATAAAATCCTTGTAGTAAAAATTGGTCAGTGCTTAGCTCTGCCTTTAAGGCCAGAAGTAGATTTGATTTGAAAATTTTCTCATTAGCTATACTCTAAACGTCACTTAATCCAAATAAAAATTATACATTGGAGAAAGATAATGATGTGTAAATAGCTAAAATGCCTGTATATAATTTTGTATCACTTTTTTAATTATTGAGCTGTCTGTGATGGCATATGTTAATATATACCTCTTCAAAATTTCCTGACACAGTGATGGACCAAGGTCAAAGTCACGGGTATTTGGAATACAAATGATTAAAGTCACCCTAAAAAGTTCTAAGAGCAATATTTCACATACTTGCTTTCAGATTTATATGTGATATGTTCAATCAAATTTGAAGAGGTAAACCAAGCAGTTGTGCAAGGGACATTATATTTCATTATAAACAGATACATTTGTGTCTTCCACTGGCTGGCTGGCCTCTGCCTCTTTCTTTCTTTCTTTCTTTCTTTCTTTCTTTCTTTCTTTCTTTCTTTCTTTCTTTCTTTCTTTCTTTCTTTCTTTCTTTCTTTTGGCAAAGCTGAGGATTGAACTTAGGTCCTTGCTATTACCAGGCAAGCACTTATTCTACTGAGCTATCTCCCTGGCCCCCTCTGCCTCTTTCAATAGCACTTAAAATTTTTTTTGAGGGTCATCAAGATAACTCAACAGATTAAGCACCTGCTTAGGTAAGGGCAAGGACCGGGGTTTGATCCCTGGCACCGCATGCTGTGCCAGCTTCCACCCCTGGGTTTGCTGTGCTGGCAGCTGAGTCTGGGTATGGTGGCACATGCCTGTAATCCCAGCACAGGGGCCAGTGCAGGGGAGGCTGAAAATAGGACAATCACTAAGAATCTGAGTTGCATGGTAAGACTCTGCACAAAATACAAAAAAAAAAAAAAAAGAACTAAAAAATTTTTTGGTCCTTTTGTCTTTTTGAGACAGGGTCTCGCTACACAGTTCAGGCTGACTTTAAGCTCACTTTGTTGCCTACACTGGTCTTGAACTTACAACAGTTCTTGTGCCTCAGCCTCCTTAGTGCTAGGATTGTGGTAATTTTTTTAATTAAGTATTTAAGAATACAATGGAATAACTTCATGGATAATTTTTCCTTTTCTTTTTTTTTTTCCTTCACATCCCAAACATATATAAATTAGAAAAAGGAATTCAAAATTTCCAGTGATGATGCACTAAAAAACATGGGCAATCAAGACCCACTTTATGCTTGCCCCCCAACCTGCTAGGACATAGGATCTTCCCCACCCCATCTCAGATTCTCCAGCCCCGCCACATTCCACCCTCTGACTTGGTGCGCTCCTTTTTCCCTTATGTCTCTGGTCCACCAGGGAGTCTGAAGAAAATGGAACAGGCCTGGGGTTGGGGCCTAAGAACAAGACTGAATAAGTAACAGGATCACAAAATGTCAAACAGGAAGGGAAGATAGAAAGATCAACAGAAGGCCCGCTTACCTGCCATTTAGCTTCTGTGATTTCTCTTTTCCTTTCACAAAGCTAAGAAAAGTTTTAAACCCACACACACTGAAGGATACTGGACATTGATGAGTCTCAATGAGCACTTGTCAGAAACTTTAAGATAGCTTCTTGTAACATGGCTTGCTGGGCCCTACTGCAGAGCTGGAGTCAGGAGGTCTGGGGTAGAGTCCAATTTGTATTTCTTAGCAACTCCTAGCACCACTGCTGGTCTAAGCTACCTTTAAAAAAATTGTACTTAGTACAGGGTCTACAGGATCTCACTACACAAATCAGACTCGTAGTGATCCTCTTGTTTTCAGCCTCCCAAGTGCTCAGATTACAGCCATGGGCCACCACACCCAATCTCAGTCACCATCTCAGTGTGCTGGGGGCAGGGCCAGCACAGCAGGCCACTGATCAAAACTAAGCAAGCGCTTTAGTTTGCTGAGCTATCTGGCCAGCCCTTTTTCAAGCTGCCTTTTAAGAACTTCCTGTCTATGTTCCAGGCCCTGTGGGAAAGATGGCACTTGGTAACTTTTAGTTATAACTGGTGATTCACTTCCAAGTTCTCTGGTTATTGGACAGTTTTCTCTCACTGGCTTAACAGCAAATAACTTTTGTAAGGGGTGATGTCCATTCTCTGACTTTGACTACTTAACAAAACATTGTATATATCAACTAAAATATATTCTGGAAAATAAGAGGTCTTTCATTTCTGAAATACAGGGACCTTAAAATTGTCTTTGGTCATCTTTACACAATTGAACTCTTTTAAGAAAATGGCTCAATAATTTTTATAATGCACTGCTACTTAAATAATTGACTTTCCAGAAAAACATTTTCAGGCAAACAGCTCTCAATCAAAGAAACAATACTATTTTATCGCTCTGGTTTCTACCCTTGCAAATATTTGCATTTTATCATTTAGACTACCAAGGTTCCTAGTTTCCAGGGGAGTTGTATTTTCTGAGTTGACCTTTGAACTTATCTAGATAGGATAGTAAATCTATTATTTTTTATCAGAGTTTAACATATTTCCCCTAAATGTTTCACATAATGCATACAAATATTATTGAATTATGAACATTTGGAGTGTACTTCTGTTATGTTCTTGAAGTAACCAGTGGATAATATTTATTTGATACAAGTGCTTTTTCAGTGTATTAAATAAAGTAACTATTCAAGAGCTCTTTTTAGGCATTAAGAATACTTGAATGATTCAACAAAACATATATTTTCACATTGAAACTGTCTCCTAAATTTCTTAACAGCAACAATCTGTATTTCCCTGCTGGGCACAGTTCCTAAGTATTATCTGTGATAAATTCACATAAACTCACATTTCTATATACATCTATCTATTTTGTTCCTGTACTTATATAAATGTGTAAGACATTTGGTACAATATTTAGTCTATATCTACTCTAAAATGTAAAATTAGTTCATAAAACAAATCATTCATTTCTGTACACTGTATCATACAACCTGTTCCTCCAGAATGAGCAATGGTTCTCAAACTTGGCTGTATAGTAGCATCTCCCTGAAGAGCCTTTTAAAAATCTTACTGCCTGAGCATCCGTAGTGGTGCAGGCTTGTAATTCTAGTACCGTGGAAGGCTGAGGCCATCTCCAGATATGGGCTGTGGATGTAGGTCAGTGAGAAAGCCTGGACCCCATTGCCAGTAATGAAAAACAAAACCCTCACACTTTGCCCACTCTTTGGGCTTCTCTGAAGAGCCGGTATTCAGTTCAGACTATCCAGTTGAGAAACTGTTGTCTCGAAGGTGATTACACTGTGCATGGAGGTAACCACTCGCCTGACAGACAGCCATCTTACTTTAGTCCCTACCTTGAACATGTCTTCAATTTCAACTCAATGGGAATCAGGTTGAACAAACAAAAGCAGTCCTCACCAGCCCTCCTGAAGGCTGAGAAAAGATGGTGGAGTTCAAGAACAAAGGATGCAGTGAATTTAAAGAATCTGAGATTCAAACTTTCCAAACCTCAGGCGAAGGTCTTTGAAGGTTACTTAGGGCTCCAAAACAATGGCATGCTTTCATATTCTTCTTTGATTCTGTAGGCTATCCCAATAGGGGAATTCTCTTACATAACATTGATTTTATAAATTTTTAACAGACTAGGTCCACTTTGAATAGAATGGAATTTTAATCTATTTTTTAAGCCAGCGAGTGTAACCTTTTTGACTTTACATAGTTTTTTTGCAACACTCGTACAGGGATATGAATATTGTGCAAAATATGAACCCTTCCTGGGAATACCACAAATTCAAGAGCAAAGCTGGCCATGTATTGAATTTTAATAATCATTTCTGCAGCTGCTCACAAAAAGGCATTTTCTGCTAAATCTTAAAAATGTGGAAGACAAGTATCACTATAGAAACAAAGCAAATCATAGTTTTTTTGTGTGATACTATTCAAACAGTTTTTACTGTTTTAGGTTGAAATGTCTTTGGTATGTCCAGGTCGATTGACATGAAATAACATGCTGGCTTAGAAAAAGATTTGGTCTTTCCCAAGTATCTGAAAAATAAAAATGTATTCTCACCTATCCAAGACTAACTATCCATTATGAGACTAATTTGACATTCAAGTCTAGTAAAAATGTTTGATTGTATCAGTTAAAACCATGTTTAAGTAGGATGACCAGAGCATGTTCATTAATGAGTATCTGGAAATGTCATCATTTACTTAAGATGGAAAGTACGGGGATAAGATCAGCATTATTCAATCCCTTAGTGATGGAGGAAGTAAAGCTTGAAGTGTCATATATAAACAACAAGTATGACATCCATCAATATCAGGGGATTTTATAGACATTAATTATGCAGTGCTCTAAATCTTCCTTAAAGGTATATTTTATGATTAAGAAAAAGAGACTGGGGAAAATATAATTGATGGAGACAGCAATCAATGAGCAGTTCTACATTCCACGCACACTTACAGCCCATCACTTTATATCCTTATGCACAGAGTGGAAATAATGTAGTAATGCTCTGGCTTCACATTCCTGACTCACCCTTGATCATATTCTTGCTATAGTAACCTCAATTGGATAAGGTTGGCATCTTGTTCCTTTTCCCCTGCCTGTATTTTCTGGTTCTCTGAACAAAAGACACAAATAAAACAGGAAATTCTTCAGTCATTGTATTTCAGTCATGATTCAAAGTGACTTTTGTGTGTCATGAGCTAAAAATTATTTTGGTGGCGAACTGAAAGATTGTCCTTTAGAAATCTGAGGATTTGAAGGGTTGAAGTTTGATATTATACTCCTGCACTCCCGTGGGAGAGGTTGAAACAGTTAAGCGAATTGAATTATACTAAAATTTTAAATGACACAAACCAACAGAAAACATGCTGTACATAAACTAATAAAAGTAGTTGGAGTGTTAAACAGAGAAAGAGCTGGGTTTGATTTTTAAGGAAGGAGACTGATTCTCAGGAAATGGCAGGATAATAAATATTTTTGCCTTCACAGGTACAAGAACTCAACTCTGTCAGAGTAGCACAACAGTGACCATAGATAGGATATGAACAAATGCAAGTGCCTGTTTTCCAATAATACTTTATGAACACAGAAATTTGAATGTTTCATATGTTTCATGTGTCACAAATTTTATTCTTCTTCTGATTAAAAACCTATTTAAAATATAAAAGCCATTCTTAGCTAACAAGCTATGCCAAAGTCAGTCAAAGTGTAGGATAGGGCCTGTGGGCTATACAGATGGCCAGACTCTGCTTTAAGAAATTAAACATATTCCTGAATACATTTCCAACTTGTGAGTTTTTCACTTCAGTAAAGTAATGTACTAAAAAAAGATTTATCTGTTTTGCTGTGCACCTTCCCATGCCCAAGTATGTGCCTTCTCTTGGTATGCTGTGGCAGCCCCCAGTGCCCTGCAGAAGAGGACACGGGTGTTGGGTATAGGGAAATAGTCAGAGAGTAGCAGGCACACTGCCAAATCGGCCTGTCCACGGCTTTTACACTGACATCAGAATCTTACAAAATGTTTCTTCTATATTCCACTGATAAGAATTCGAGTCATAATCTTGGAAAGATTTCTCTCCAGGCATCAGTTTTGCAACTGAGACCATGACTTTTAAAATTTTGTTAGTACATGTTTGCAATACATAGCACTTACATTCATATTAGGAATAGGTATGTGTGCTCAGCATATCTTAATTTGTTTTATTCCTTTTACCCTCTGTCTGTCTCATCCTCTTTACAGATGATCTATTCCCTTGTTTCCTATTATCTTTTGTTTTGCTCTTTACTTATATTCTCTGTTCTTCATATAAGCCATGTGCTATTTAGGTTTGTGCCTGGTTTATATCACTTAACATTATGGTCTCAAAGTGAATCCATTTTCCCACCAATAATTCAGATTTGTCCTTTCTATGGCAGAGTAGTGCACCATTGTGTATAAATCCCACATTTCTGTACCCATTCATCTGCTAGTGGAGATTAGGCCACTTCCAAGAGTTACCTCCTCTGGGTTGTGCTGCTGTAAACATCGCTATGGCTGGATCACTGTGGGGAAGATACCTAGAAGAGGAATAGCTGCATTGAATGCAATTTCTAGTTTTAGGGATTTTTCAGTAATCACCTTACTAGTTTCCATAATGGGAGAATTTCTAAGATTCCTGGCAGTACAGTTTCATTTAACATTGATTTTCAGAACTGACAAGTACATTTAACAGTCAGTTGCTCACATCTCGTTACAGGCAGAAATGAAACTGGGGATGAGAAGTAAACAAAAAAGGCCATTTGTACTGTGAGTCCCTGGAAACACCTAGTAATCATTGAATCTGCAGAAATTATTACTAATGAGTATAGCTATATAATGATATCTGTTTACCTCCATTCAAATTGAAAACTCTTCTAAAGCATAAACAGTATGTTAAAAATTTTCTCCATATATTGTTGACTACCAGGTTAGAAAAATAAACTCTGAACTCCTGGTGATGGAGTTTATAAATACATGGAGCAGATTCTGTGGTGTTAATATAGAAATTTCAAATAAAACTTGACAGGGTAAATACAATATCACATATCAAAATGACTTAAATTGTGGTCTGTGGAACATTAGACTTAAATTTGTATGCAGATTGTGTTTTACTAGGTTTTTGAAGTTCCCTGGGCAGCCTGGCTTGGCAAGGCATTTGGAATCAGTAACTATTCTAACCAATGAAAAAAGGCATTAAAAATTAAAGCAACATAAATCACATGTATTTGTACTCTGTCGTGACTTCAACCCAAAGATAGCCTCGGACTCCTGCAATGTAATTAAAATATCTTAAGCATTTAGTTACATATAAGGAATGTATGCTTTTATGCAGGTGGCATGTGTTAATACAAGTGTGTTTTCATATTAAAGATTGCGATTAAAGTACCTTAGAAAAAAATATACAGGTTGTGGCACTCAATGTGTCTGTATCCTGATGGCGCTGGAGTGGTGGTGTTGGGTGTCCCAGCTATGAACACAGTTCCTGAACGTCACTCTGAACATTATGGAATGAAACAAGCCAGATCTCTGTTTGCCTTGAAAGGTATCCAGACCTAATATTATACTTTAAAGACATTCTGAAGTACTGACTTCAAAATAAGACCAAACGTTCTTTAAGACATGGGCAAACCCAAAAGGAATTACTGAAATCTCCTGTTTCAAGCATACATTTTAATAGTAGTGTTCAATGACAAGTCATTAAATTCCAGCAACCTGACTCTTAGGTACAGGTCTCCAAAGGCTAAAATTAGGGTCATTTGTCTGCTTACCTCGCTATTTGATTGGGTATTGCTGTACGTAGAAGTACAAAGCTCATCTGTTAAGTTGGATTTACTATTCTCTGTTGGTGTCCGTATCCATGCGTGAAGGCTCCTATTGAGAATGGTATAAAGTCAGCTGCCTCACTATGAATTGTTAATTTATCAACTCAAACAAATGTTAACCAAAAAAGTAACACAAAGGAAGCCAATGCTTGCTTTATGAAAATACGGTGGAAATGTGTGCATTGACAACAAAATGATAGGATTTTTTTTTTGCATAAATCCTCATTCTTCTTTTTCTCTTCTTTTTTTTTTTCCTTTTTCCCTTATGATACTTGGAATTGAATGTAGAACCCTGCACTGACCTACAGTCCTCATCCTTTTCTTATTTTATTTTAAGACAAGGTCTTATGTAGTTATCCAGGCCAGACTCTTTAACTTGTGACCCTCCCATTTCAGCATCCCACAAACACAGGCATGCACCACTGTACATGTAGTTTTTTAGTTAATACTTAAAAATTGAATCTGTCTCCATCCATCCTTACCTTTCAAAGAATCATCTTGAATTGTTCAAATTTCTCTTTGATGGTAATGGTGGGAGAGTAGTATGGAATTCCACTGAGTAAGTAGCATACATAATAAAACCTTATTGTATTGGTTAGTTTGTGGTCACCATAATAAAATATCAGAAGCAGCTAACTTTATGAAGAGAAAAAGTTTCTGTAGTTTCAAGGACATGACACTGTCACTCGCTTAGTTTTGGTGTGGACATTATGGGAGATGATGGATGGAAATGGAAGCACATGTTGAAGGTATCCTCAGATAGAAAAGCCAAACTCAGGATTGTATAACAATGCTCATGAGAGGATTGCTAGAATCCCATAAGAGCTACCTTCCACGGAAACATCTCTAGTGATCTAAGCACTATTTGCTCGGCCCTATGTCTTAAAAGTTCTACCATTTCTTAACAGTGCCACATGGGAACCAAGACTTAATCACAATAGGCTCGTAGGAAATACTCAAGCCATGCCTAAGCCTAATCAGGAGTGAATGTTAGTGCACCCTTTCTCCTTACAGAATAGGAGCACTGTGGAAACAGTCGCATAATAAATTAAGGTTAGGAGTAGCATGGTCTGATTTGCAATAGACATATGTATGATAATCTATGATAGACTGTCTCCCTATTTATATAAATCTGTGTTTATAAGAATTTGTTTAACAGTGTTGTATTTGTCTTTCCAGAAATCTTATGATCTTGATGGAGTTATATAATGTTTCTTGTGAATATTTCTAAAGTGTCAAAGCTCTCTTCTTTGATTCAGACTCAACTCTGCAAATGAGAAAAGACTTAAGGGGTAGCAAGTGTTGTTTTCCCAATCTATAATACCTGGTAAATTAACTGATTAGTTGATTTACTACAGTTGATTGCAGAAGAGTTGTCCAATGAATGTTCAGTTTTCCATGCTAAGTGTTCTCTCAGAAATACTTTGAGAATATGAAGTGGGAAGTGACTAAACCATGCTGAATACACTGCAGGTGTTCTATACATACTATGGCTTTGTTCTGCTCTCTTTTGCAGAGTTACTGCTATGCATAAATCCGGCCAGATGGAAAGGCACAAGCCCATACCTAGGGCTAGGAATAAATGTGGCTCCATGGAAGAGCTGGCTCAGAATTTCCTGGGGAACTAGGGAAATAGGTGTTTGTGTAAGACTGAACATTAAAGGAAAAGAATTACCCATTCAGATAAGGAGATGAGGAAGCCTACAGACCCACTAGCATCAAATAGTTAGTTGAACATTCATTGAGATTTAGGGTCCTTGTGTTTCATTTTGCTTTAAGGATTTAAATCCTTTTAAAAAATATTTCTCTTCTGAGAAAAAAGAGATTTATAATCTTGTTTAATGTATTTGGTTCACGGTCTTACTACCCAGCTTGAGCTCATACTGATTCTCCTGCTTTCAGCCTCCCCAGCACTGAAATTACAGGTGTGTGCCACCACAACGAGTCTTGGTGGCCAGCTCAGCATGCTTGGGAGTGGAGCCAGCATGGTATGTGGTGCCAGAGATTGCAACCTGCTCCCTGCACTTGCTTAGTCTGCTGAGCTATCTTGCCGGCCCCTGGCTTTTTGAGTTTTATCAAGCTAAGCTGTGTAGCCATAAGTAAAAGTCCTCTCAGTGTCTTCCATGGAAAAAAATCCTCCCTAAAACTCACATAGTCAGTTGTAGACAAAGATTAGTGTTAGAGCGAAGCAGCCATGTGTCTTATCAGTGGCTTGGAAAAGGGCAGCATTTTGGCTTTCATCTTCTACATCAGTGGTGGACCTTTCAGGGCTCTCAGTAATAACAACCTACTGCAACACATGAGGCATAGGTTTGCTACCACTGTAGCCCAACGATTGGCAAACAGTTATGGATCAATCTTTCTACCCGTATGTATAGATAAAGTTTGATTGCAGTGCAACCCTGCCCACTCACTTGTGTAGTGTCTATGACTATTTTTATGTTAAAACAGCAACAGAATTGCATTGGTATGATTTAGAGCAGAAAGCCAATGGAGCTGAAAAAATTTTCTAAGTGGCTTTTTGCAGAAAATGTAGCTGACACCTATTCTAAACACACATACTACACTTTTCAGCAGCTAGCCATGTGTAGATGATGTGAGTTCAATGTGTTGTAAGTATAAAATATCATATTCCAAGGACGGAGTAAGAACAAACAAAAAGAATATAAATTAGCTCACCAACTTTCAAATATTTACAGTGGTACCTTGGTTCATGGGCTTAATTCGGTCCATGATTTGGAGGAAGATGGCTGTGCTCCTTGTGTGGGGAAAGAGGCCACTGTTGTGCTAGATCTGATGTGGAGGTCCTGAACAACAGCAAAATCTTGTTAAACACTTCTGTTTATGAGCCGACTTGTTTGTGAACAGAAGTGTTCATGAACTGAATGTATTATACATTGAAATGATGTGACTTGAATTTGTGACTCATATCACATTCCTCTTGTTACTACTGCTCTAGAGCCTGAAGTTGGAGGTTCTGTGATCTCTAGAACAATTCAGAGAGAAGGTAAATAAGAGAATGGAGGAAATTGTCTCTCTCTTGTATTTGCAAATATCTTTCTAAACCAAGCAAAAATTTTAAATTCAACTATTCCTCACAGGAGGGAATTTTCCACAAGTATGCATTCAGCTGTCTATGGAAATAGTCTTAGGTGGGTTACTGTAGCAGCAGACGCTGAGAATCTGAATAGGGAGGTGCACCAGGAAGCACCTGGAAGGGGTAGGAAATGGAAGGGATGGAAGTGGAAAGAGGGCATATTAATGAGAGCGGTGTTGCTGGGGACTCTCACTCCCTCCCGGTGGGGCTCTAAGGGTTGTGTAGATCCAGTGTCACAGCGGTCCCACCTCGCTGAAGCAGCTGTAATGTTCATCCATCAGTGGAGGTTTCCAGGAGAGGGTGTGTCCTAGGGCATCAGCCA
Source organism: Ctenomys sociabilis (assembly GCA_004027165.1). Lineage (NCBI taxonomy): Eukaryota > Metazoa > Chordata > Mammalia > Rodentia > Ctenomyidae > Ctenomys > Ctenomys sociabilis. The sequence continues at coordinate 46,118 of PVKA01010139.1, read as the reverse complement.
TCCTTGACTCCCCAGCACTGAAGCCTCCCTGCTGGCCTGGAGCCTGGTACAACCCTGGGGCAGAAAGGCTCAGGGCCTTGGAAAAAACATCAGTAAACAGAATGATGTCTGCCCTTGTAGTTTCTGGCACTGAAAGCAAGCTGCATGTTTTATCCTCAAATCCATAGTTTTAACAGACATTTGTGTAGTTTCCTGGTATCTGTGTTAATTTTCTCCTAGGAGCTTAACAGTAGCATAGATCAGTGGCTGTTCATTACCCTCTCATTGTGGATACATGAACTGAGCACAAGATGTGCTCATTGTCATTTTTTTCCAGAAATTTCAGCCAGGAACTTAGTAACCCCGCTTTCCTTGCTTATATTCTCATGCCTCACACCATGGCTTTCCCTAAAGCTCGACCTAAAATGGAGTTGTAAATATTTTGAAGATTTGATGGTGACAAGTGGAAATTAAAACTAATATTTTTGTGTGCTATAGAACTTTTTAGACATCTGTACAGAAGTAGATGTTGTTATCAACTTAATCGCAAGGCTTTTACACCAGAGAAAGTTCTCTCTTTTGCACGATGTGCAGTCAAAATCAAGAGTCTATAGACCTTGCTGTCCACCACGCAATGTTAATGATAGAGTGAAATTCCACGAAAGCCTCCAGAGCAGTACCTGTGGTGGGAGCGCATGGATGCCTGGCCTATTGAAGTCTGGATTGCATTACCTTCCCATTACCCAGATGCTCTTCCTAAGTGTTGTCAGCCCCTTTGGTACTGGTGTTTCTCTCTGAGCTTAATTTCTCTTTATTACACTTCTGAATGACTCAGTAATTCTTTGCGGACTTCAGTCACACTTGTACTATTTAAATTTGAAGAACCCCGAAGGATCTGGATAGGTCGAAGTATTTAAACCACAGGCTTTAGTCTATGTATTAATTGATTAAAAACAGATTTTATACATGATGTATACTTAATAAAGGGAAGAAAAGCAACAGATGTTGTAAAATGTGAATGTGTTGGATTTCATTTGTTTGGCTCTCATACTAACTAGCTTTAGCGAAGTCGTACCTATGACAATTGAACTATAAACAGTTGGATGATGTATTTCCCTACAAATTTCCTGCTGTGAAGGGTCAGCCAAGAAGAAAAGTAAAAGGATTCCCTAAGATTAACAAAGCAGAAGAAGCTGACTCATATACCATACAATAATCATATTTAAATCAAGGACACTAGTGGAACCTCTCAGAATCGTTCTCTAGTCTCTTCCTATAAAGTGTTTACCAACTCAGTTCACTGAACCTGAACAGTAGAAACACTTCAAGCTTCTTCCCCAGGGGGGAGTTGTTGTGAAAAGGTCTGCAGGCAAACTGTTTCTTTGTTGCAAGCACAGCATCATTAGGCTGCACTGAAATTCCTTCTGTGTGGCTTATTTTCTGACTTTCTGGCCTTTCCTTGAATCCCAAATTTTAAGTGAGAAACAGCTCATTTTCTTTTTTAATATAGGCATATTTGACATGTTTTGAGTGTTTCCAAGACAAGATTGAGGATTTCTTGTTGGTATTCCAGTCTGGATGAAATAGGCGCAGTATCTTTCCCTGAAATGTTAACATGTATGAATTCTAGGTAAACTGTGCTAAAGAATACTCAGCCAAGCTTATGTATCAGTGATCACAAGTGAAAGAAAGTGCACAATGGTGAGGGGAGACTGAAGTGCAGCTGCTCCCAAGAGGTAGAGTTCATATGGACCCCTGGGGACACCAGTGACATTGCTAAGGATAGAAGCTCCATGTAGCTGGCCATAAAGAATCCTCTCATGTACACAGTGCGCTCAAAAGACACGTCCCACCTTTCCTAGAGCTGAAGTCAGATGTGACTGTCATGGAAAGAAACAGTGGCTCTAAGCCAACCAGGATCTGGGCTTCAGTTGCACATGGAAGTGGTCTCGTGGGAAGGCTCTCTTGAGGGAAAGAACTCCAAGTTGTAACCTGGGAGTGTGCCTCTCACCTGCCTGGGCAATATCCATCCCCAAATCACAGTACAGAGAATGAAAGTCATGTCAGATGAACTTTGATGCAAAAATTACAAGACACAGAATGAAAGTAGAACCTTGTAAAACATGAGTTGAACACAGGGCGATATGGACTTGCTTTCTCAAAATAGCTTAAGAGGGCCAGGGAGATGGCTGAGTGGAATAAGTGCTTCCCTGGCAAGCGCAAGGGCCTGAGTCCAATCCCCGGTTCTGCCAAAAAATAGCTTAAGAGTGTGTACATTGATGTCCCTTGAAATTATGGAGAAAGGACTCGCATCTTTAGAACAGGACAGAAAGCAGTTCACCAGGAAAGGGGAAATGTGACAAAGAACCTCCCAAGAATACAAATGAAGTTACTGAAATGAAAAAGTGAAGGCAATAGAATAAATTCCAGATTAACCTGTTTAAGAATAGCCAGAGATTTCTGCTACTGGAACATGCATTTTAAGCATCAGGTTAAAAAAAAAAAAAAAAAAAAAAAGCCTTTCCCTTAATATATCTTTCTAATAAAAAAAAATATCTAGAAAAGTAGAGCAAGCTAAACTTCATAAATGCTACAGCAAAATGAACTGCCATAATCTTTCAGAACTTGATATTTTCCAAAAGCTTCCCCAAATCTCTTTGTTGTTTTTGTTTTATCTTTTGCACCTGAGAGACAGAGCCATGGCTTTGTGCATGCTCGACAACTGCTGCGCCATTGAACACCTGCGACACCCAAATCTCCTTTGTAAGATGGCATCAGAGAAACACTCCAGCACAGTCCAGCAGTCCACAATAGTAGTGGGTTAACTACAGAAGTTGTTGACTAGAGGCATGTACAGCTCAGCTTATTATTATGGCTTTAGTTTATACACCTCATTTTTATAGTTTTCTGCTGGATGGTTAAGACCAAGATAAAAGCAAGACCTATATAACAAGAAATGTAGCTTTTGTATCTAATAGGGTCTGTCAAGTACCCTCAGGAGTTATCCTGTAACCCTGTACCTCACTCTGCAGATCTTTTGTCAGTGTCAGCCACGTGGATGAGTCACGGCCATTGCTTAACAAGTTTGCTCTCTGTGAAAGCCTGAGAAAATGTTTTACCTCCATGTGACTCTCCTTAGGCACCTAATACATCATCAATTCCATTCCTCTGACTAAACAAAACAAAGGGGGTACAAAGGAAGGACCATTCTATATTTGTATATACAGAACAGTTAGGATAAATATGCAGCTACTTTCACATAATTCTGTGAGAAGAAAGATTTGCACTAGTAGTGTTTGGACAGGATATCCTGTCTGCTGCTTCTACTATGGATAACCACTAGGAAGATAACAATGCTAAAAGTATTAATTATTGAAACTGTACTATAAATCAGCTTTAAAAAAAGATAGGTATACAGGTACATTCTCTTAATTCAATGAATAAAGAGATCTGCTCTAATAGTGCTTGTAAATAGAATATCATGTCTGCACCTTGCACAACAAATAACCACTGAGAAAACAATATGCAATGTATTAATTATTGAATCTGTTCTGCCAATTTGATTTGAAACTCTCATTGTTATTTGTTCTTCAATAAAATTATGGGAAAAAAAGAATAAAAAAAAGATGGCATCAGAAGTCTGAAATTCACTGTCTTTTTCATGAAATTTCCCAATATACCATATCTTTGCTTATTTGGGGAACTATTTATATTGCAAAACACAAAGACTCCTAGCCTTTTGCCTCTCCTACCTCCCTGATATTACCATGGCACACATCTATTCCCTGCCCATGGAGAACTATTCTTCAGGCTTGTTTTTGTCCTGTTTCATCTTTGCAAGAAATTCCCATTCTTGTCCAACAAAAAACACCCTCCCTCCCACTCCAGCCTCAGCTAAAGGTTTCTGTCTTCTTAGAAACCTTGGGCCAAGGACAGAGCTCAGTGGCATAAGTGCCAGTCTGGCAAGCACAAGGACCTGAGTTCAATCCTTGTTACCAAAAAGAAACTTTTCCTAGGTAGCCATCTACTCCCCGCTTTGCCTCTTAAACATCTTTCTCCCCTTGCATATCCATCTCCCTGTGAACAGTATATATGTTTTACGATTACTTCTCCAGTGTCTCTCACAGAGTATAATGTACTCTAGAAGTTTAATAAGTACTTGGATGGATAGATGGATGGATGGATGGATCACATGAAATGGAGGAGTGAACAAATTTAATGAGTCTTGCCCAGAACAGAAGGTTATTGTGTTTGAAAATATGATTCAACGTTTATTCAGGAAACTTTATATTTGATGTTCTAAAGAAATAGAAACTAATTCTCTAGTCTGAAGGGGGATAGTGGTACAAATACGGTGTACAGGGAAATTTGATCTAGCACTGATAGACAAAGAATGTACTATGCCTGAGTAAATGTGTGTGACAAAGACCTCTTATAAATGTCTATAAATGGTCATATTGTCAATGGTATCTGCTCAATTCAAACCTTCTTCCAAGAGATTAACTTCAGCCTGACCATTAAATGGTAAATCCTACAAGTCTAAGGGTTGCTGATTTGATGTAGGAACTTATTCTTTATATTATTGGTATTTCTGATTCAGGTAAAGGAATAAAAATCCAAATACTACCTTTCTCCCTTCCTCATGACCTAGCCATATTTGGTTGCTAATTACTCAGTTAAATATGCAAGGAGTGGGAGCAAAAAGATATCATTTGAATATTTCTAAAATTTTCTTTGAATGTAACTTTTGAAATTCTAGTTTAATGCCAGGGAGATAGCTCAGCAGTGTAATGCCTGCTTGGCAAGTGCAAAGTCCTTAGTTCCATTCCTAGTAACAGAAACAGAAAGAAAGAAAGAAAGAAAGAAAGAAAGAAAGAAAGAAAGAAAGAAAGAAAGAAAGAAAGAAAGAAAGAAAGAAAGAAATAGAGAGAGACAGAGAAAGTCTAGTGTAAATCTAAATATAATTGAAATAAGATTGACTTCATTGATGTATCAGAAGAGTGCATGTGTTTCTCCTGAGTGTAAAGAATTTTGTGTGTACTAAAAGAAGAAAGCATATAAAATGACGTTTTTCCTGTCTTTTTTTGAACAGCAAAATTTAGAGAGTAACCTCACCAACCTTATTAAGAGGAACACAGAACTGGAGACTCTTTTGGCTAAGCTCATCCAAACCTGTCAACATGTGGAAGTGAGTATCTCGTTGTCTCCGTCTGGTACACCTCGTGCACAATACACTAGAGCACGATTTGCACATAGCTGTACTTTCTAATGTTAAAACAAAGCAGCTGTCTTACACTTAAATCTTTCACACAAGCCAAATACTAGTTGATTGAAATTGTAAATAATTAGAAGCTCAGAGACTCTTGCCCCATCCAGAGCTGCCTTTCCCTCCCTCTCTCTTCACTGCTTTCCCTGGATCCAATATTATATAGCATTCCTAGTACTGTAGGTTTTTAATTAGCCTTATGAAGAACAGGCAAAACAAAGCACTGGGTTTTCTTTTTATTAATTTTATTAAGAAAAAAATTGCAATGAGGCAGTTTCAAAATAAGTTGGTAGGAAAGTTACAAGCAATACATTGCATATTGTTGTCTTTGTAGGAGTCATTCATTGCACAAGATGCAGTATCAGGTGTTCTGTTAGTTTACTAGGGCTGCCATAACAAATTAGCATAAACTTGGACAGTGTAAAACAGTATATAAAAACTTATTTTCTCACATTTCCAGATGCCAGAAATACCCCGCCCAGGTGTCAGGGGTGGGGCTCTGTCTGAGGCTTTAGAGGTGGATCCTCCCTGCCTCACCCCACCTTCTTGTGCCTGGAGGCCGTCCTTGAGGTTACTGGGCTTACAATTAGTCCAAAGCACTTGAATTTTCACCTCTGTTGTCACATGCCATCTTCCACAAGTGTGTCTCTGTGTGTCCAAATTTCCTTTTTCTTATAAAGATGATCGGATTAAGGCTCAATGACTCCATTCTGACCCCAATTTAAACTTGATTATCTCTCTAAAGACCCTATTTCCAAATAAGATCCTACTCACAGGTGCCAGGAAATACATCATTTTGGCGGAAACAGTCCAAGCCACTACATCTGTGTGCTAAATGCTTCTTAGCTATCAGTTACACTTCCAGGAAATATTCACAGTTGCAGCAATAATGGAACCTGCAGTGCCATAAGGACAGAATAGACATCAGCTCTTTAGCATGATTTCCAAAGTTCTTCCAATTCCCTCCCAGTGTCTTTGCAATTACCCACCCCATTCATACAAATGAAACTATTGCCTACTCTGCTTTCAAGCTGTCTAGATTTTAACCAGCAGATCCCTCTGCCTATTGTCCTTTCCACCTTGTCTATTGACTATAATCTTTTCTGTCTGTTCTCTAAGTCCCAAGTCAAGGGACACTTCTCATGTGGATATTTCTCTGGTCCTCAGGATCAAATCATCTCTCCTTTCTTTGAATCAATCTTTTATCAAGAGCCTTCTTATATCTTTTATTGCTGCTTCATGTTTCACGGTTCCATTTTTCCAGTAAGAATGTGAACTCTTTGAGAATAGGGATAAAGTCCAATTTTTCTTTCAATCTCAGATTCTAGTGCAGTAGTTTTCACACAGTAGGAGCTCATATATATAGTGTATTTTTTATGTTCTTATGTATTCATTAAAATTATTTAAATTTTAAAAGGAAGTTCAGGAAATTTGTTTTTTAACAAATATACATGATAGGGACCAGGGACATGGCTCAGTGGAATAAGCACTTCTTTGGCAAGCACAAGGATATACATTTTAGATTTTTGGTAATGACTTCATTTTCAAAATAGTAATAATTTCAATGCCCGTTATACAATCTCATCAATAATTTTGGAAGCAGGTGCATAATACATTTAAAAAGAATGATAAAATGGCCAGAGATATAGCTCAGTGATATAAGCACCTATCTGGCAAGTGCAAGGTCCTGAGTTCAATCCCCGGTGTTGCCAAAACAAAAACAAAACAAAATTGGTGCAGTTAGCCAATAATATAAAAAAATGATAAAAATCACAATGTGATGTACAAGCATGTACATACCTGTAATAATCCAATTAAAGACCAGGATCAGCAGGCACTGTGGTGCACTGCTATTATCCCAGTCATTGTGGCCAGGAGGACCACAAGTCGGAGGCTATCCGAGTAACTTAGTGAAATCCTATCTCAAAAATGAAATGAAAAGCATTGGGTTTGTAGCTTAGTGCTACAGTCAAATCTCAGAAACACACACACACACACACACACAGACACACACACACACACACACACATGACAGAAGGAAACTGGGTGCTGTACTACTAGAATGTTGCATGGTATGACAATAAGATCCATTTTTTCCACTTACCATTATATCTGAAGTGTGACTACAACTTTCAGTGAATGATGGGGTAGTCAAAAGGCTGGCAGGTTTTTTTATTTCTCCTGGCACACAAAATATGAGCGAGCCATTTGCTGGTAACCTAGAGTAGATGAGTATGACAGGTCGAGGAGGAATTAAAAGAAAAGGAAGGAAGTGAGTACATATTGCCTGAAACTTCATAGTGGAATCAAGACTTGAGGGTAATCCTATACATTTCACAACTACTGTTTTAAAAATTATTCCTAGGGCTGGCCAAATAATTCAGTGGATTAAAGCACCTGGTTATGCAGACACAGGGACCTGGGTTTCACTCCCTAGCCTGCTGTGCCAGCCTCACTCTCGGGGTACATGGAAACAGTGATTGAGACTGGGCGTGGTGGCATACACCTGTAATCCCAGCACTTGGGAGGCTGACAGCAGGAAAATCACTATGAGTTCTGTCTATGTAGTGAGACCCTTTAGACCCTGTACCAAATAAATAAAAATAAATAAAAAATAATAGAACTTAAAAAGTTATTCCAAAGGGTTGGCAAGATAGCCTAGCAGACTATATGCCTCCTTAGACAAGTATAGGGACCAGGTTTCGATCCCCAGCACCACATTCTGCGCAGGCCCCACCCCCAGGGTACACTGAACCAGTGGCTGAGTCCAGGTGTGGTGATGCACACCTATAATCCCAGCACGGGCGAGGCTGAAAAAGGAGGATCACTATGAGTCTAAGCTGTGTAGTGAGATCCTGTAATAAATGCATTAGATAAATAAAATTATTCCAGATACTGAGATACTAGCTTGTGCACACAATGCGACGTCACACGCTGCTGATCCATTCCTTGGCACAATAGAAATCAGAATACACCACTGTTCCATGTTTTCGGCATCAAAGCCTCTCTACTGTACAAACACCAGTGCTTTGACAGAAAGCTTCAAATACTTTCTATTCATAATCTTTGTACTTTTCCTTACAAGTGCTGGCTCCATGGTTGGAAATTTAAGACTGAGCATGAATTGGCAACTTTTTTAAACTCCAACTTTTTGTGCTTCTTTGCCATCAGGGCCCAGAGGTAGCCGTACAGGTACTTTCCTCTCCTAGCTGAGTCACCCACTCCAGCTGTTTATCATTTGAGTTCTGAGAAGCAAGGTATGATAGGTGAGGAGGGCTGGACAAAAGGAAAGAAAGGGGCAGGACAAACGCAACACAGAGGCAAGAAGCAGATCTGACTGCCCAGCACACTCCCAGGCTCATGCCAAAGTCCTCCTTACTTGAAGAACCACGTGGTCATTTACTCAGGCAGAATCAGTCTTGCATCACACTGGATGGAGTCTGTGGTGTGTGGGCAGCAGCAGCAGCAACAGCGGAACTGAGTCCTTTCCGATCTTCTTTCTGCCTGAACTTGATTCACTTGTGGCAATGATCTCCCCAAGGAAAAGCATTGAGCCTTCTTGATTAAACAACAGTAAAACTAGTAATGAACAAGCATAATGTTTTCACTATTGTAAAGTGAGTATGTATTGTAGGAACAAATGGATGAGCACAATAAGATCATCCAGGTGCCATATTTAGTTTTTATGATGTGGTGGCACTTGATGTTTGGGATAATAAGAAAGAATTATTTCTTTCTCATTAAAAAATACCTGTACTTTACGATAAATCTTAGAGATGCTTTATGGATTTGGTGATTATTTCATTCAATTTCAGTAAGTTACTTCTTAAAGCAATAGTGTCTGGTTTCCATCATAGCTGGTGGTGATTTCAGAACAAAGCCCTTGTTCCTAATGCAATATTAGTATGACTTGAATTTACAAAATGCTGTTCATTTCAGCATGATGTGAAGTTAGTTTTTATCATATTCAGCAATTTGAGATGAGAGATAAATTCAAGAAATTGACAAGAAGCCTCGTTTTTATTTCAGGAGATCATATACTGATTTAGTTGAGATACAGACTTTTAAAATAAGACTATTACTGAGTCAATCTTAGAGACTTGCAAATAGACACATGCATGGCATTTAAAAGTATTCTAGAGGAAGAGGAAAGAATATTTATTCCTCATTCTGTTGCTTTGTATAAATTCCTTGGAGTGGAAACAAATGTTTGTGGATGAATAAATTTAAAACTTGGCAAATTTATTCTAGATGAAGGTTAAATAAAATTATTGGTGAGTTGAAAATGATAATAGTAATACTTCTTTTTACATTTATTCCCTATTCTTCATGAATGATATTCTTTTACATTTATTTTATTTTATTGAAGAATAAATGGCAATGATACAGTTTCAAATCAAATCGGTAGGACAGATTCAACAATCAACACATTGCACATTGTCCTCATAGTGGCTTTTTGTTGTACAAGGTGTATACATGATACTCTACGTACAAACACTATTAGAGCAGATGCCTCTATTCAATGAATTAAGAGACTGTAGCTATATACCTATCTTTTTTTTTAAAGCGGAATTATAGTACAGTTTTAATAATTAATACTTTTTACATTGCTATCTTCCTAGTGGTTATCTATAATATAAGAAGAAGACAGGATATCCTCTCCAAACACTACTAGTGCAAATCTTTCTTCTCATAGAATTCCACAAAAGTACTGCACATGTATCCTAACTGTACTGTTTATATAGACGCAGTGGTTCTTCCTTTGTATCCCCCCTTTTTTTGTTTAGTCCTGTCAAAGATGGGTATTCTGTTGTCATTCAATTATTATAGGTGCTTAAATTCAGTGAAACAATCCTACACAGCGCAGCAGTCCATAATAATAGTGGGTTATCTGAAGAAGTTGTTGACTAGAGCCATTTACAGCTCAGCTGATTATTATGGCTTTACTTTATATACCTCATTCTTATACTTTTCTGCTGGATGTTTAAGACCAAGATAAAGCAAGACCTGTACAACAAAAAGCTTTTGTATCTGATGAGGTCAGTCCAGTCCCCTCAGGGTTTATCCTGAAACCCTGTACCACACTCTGTAGATCCTTTGTCAGCCATTTGGGTGAGTCACGGATGAATGATATTCTTGAAGATGAATTTTAAAAATTTTGAACAGTTATCATCTGTTCAATAATCGAACCCATCTGAGAAATTTATTTAACTCATATTGAAGGACAAGTAGCTAGGTGCAGAACTCATGGATGCATAATACAGTGAAAATAATGATAAACATTACATGCTTGTCCCAAAACAGGGAGAGGCTGGAGGTATAGTTCAGTGTGAGGCCCTGGGCTCTGTCCCTGACTAAGTCTGGATTCAAGGCATATATGCCATGTAAGTAATATATACTCCTTGAAGGCACGGTTTCCTCTTCACTTTCTTTCTGAGTTTTGGATAATTTTACTCCAGCTGATACTCTTCTATAGACTATTTATCTTTGAGCTGAATTTGTTGAACAGGAACATCAGGGTGAAAGTGAGATCAATTACTTTTATTTTGCAATATTAAGGGGATGATCCCAGGGCCACACACTAAGCTAAATCCCCAGGCCTTTTTCATTTTTTTAAATTTTAAAACGGGTCTTTCTGTGTTACTAAGTCCCACGTTGGCCTCAGTCCTCTGTCCTTGCCATCTTTCTGTATCAGCCTCCCAAGCAAGTGGGATTTAGGTGTTCACCCCACTCCCAGTGTCAGTTACTTTAGCTTGTTAGAGGATCACCCTGGTTTGTTCATACCATTAGTGTGAATGCAGCAGCCATCATGGGCAGCACCATGCCAGGCACTGAAGGGCCGTGCTTGACAGATGCTCCCAGTCACTGCAGACAAACAGGCACCTCCAACACAAGACGAAGTAGAAAACTGTAAATGGAGGCTGAGACAGGAGGATTGTTGTGAGCTCGAGACCAGCCTGAGCTACAAAGTGAGCTCGAGGCCAGCCTCAACTGCATAGCGAGACCCTGTCTCAAAAAGACAAAAAAAAAAAAAAAAAAAAAAAAAAAAAAAAAAAAGAAAAAGAAAACTGTAAATGCCATAAGAGATGCGTGTTACATGCTTTAGAATTTCACAGAAACAAGAAATTACTTCCAGGTGGGATATGGCAAGGTAGCCAGCCTTCCCAGAATGCCTCGTCATGGAGATACCTTTAGATTTATGCAGGTAAAGAAAAGCACTCCTTGCAGAGTAAACAAAAGTATAGGGATAGAAAGTGGATACTGCATGTCCCTGAGCAAAGAGTTAATTCTGGAGAAGTGGGAGGATACATAGGAACCAGCTCTGAAAGACAGAGCCTTTCATATTGCATTTGCTTTTGAAGTTCGCTATTGAAGGCTCAGTGCACTGCGTGTTTCACAGTTACAGTTGATACCCCTGACTTTTTTCAGGAAGTGGTATGTTGGTTATTGGGAAAATAAGATGGATGTTTTTGTGCAAAACAAATCATTCATGTAAGGAAGAACTCTGCAGCACTAGGAAACTCAAAAAAACTAGTGGAATTTAATAGGCACCAGAATCCTATTCTTTTCAATTAGTGCAGTGGCAAAGAATTTCCTGATTCACATCCTAGGTTCCTAGACTGTACTTCTTTTTCCTCTTCCTGAAGGTGTCCTTGTGTTTGGGTACAGAGCATTCCTCAGGAAAATGATTCCAATGCCAGCTGGAGCTTAAGAACTCTCTACATAGCAGCAACTCCTAATTGTTGTAAATAAAATAAATTAGTTCCTTTCTACCACTCAGAAGGAAATTCCACATCTTTCCAACTTCTTCCCTCCTTCTGAGGCTTCACCTCTGCTTTTCTTTAAAACAGAAGTATTTGAAATGCTCTCCTTTTGTTTTCATAACTTGCTTTATAAAGGAGAGTAAGAAAATGAAATGGCTTTTTGACTGTATAAATGCCATACCATTTAACAACTAGAGAACCAAGGATAGGAAGGCCACAGCAGTTTGGGACACAGAAGGTAGAGACATTGAAAGAGCAACTTCAGACAGATTCTCAACAAATGATTGTATAACTCCATGGCTGGGATTCGAAAAATGAATGAGAATTTTGCCCCTCTGGTTTAATTTATTCAAAAGAGCAAATATAGCAGAAAGTTCCCTTGGGAAGAATTTGGAATTAATGTTCTGTGGAGCACAGAGCAAACTGATGAGAAGCGCGATTGCTTCTCAGAAGTGATCATAATTGCAGTCAGCTGCTGAAGCTACCTTTGCTGAGTCCAACAGGAACTATATTGCTTTCTCTTACATCCGCCTCCCCATTTCCTTGGGCAATCAGGAGACCTGGCTCATTAACTAAGCAAATATTAGAATGAGTGGTGTACCTCACAGTCTCCTCATACTCAGAGAATTAAGTTCTTTTGTAGAACGTACAACATACTGACCCATGGTAGATGTTCATTTTAGGAATTAGAGGTGACTGAGAGTCTAACTTGACAGTGAGATCGTTGCAAAGAACAACTGGGAGAGTGACTGATTTACACAGCTGTTCAGAGAAGCTGGAGGCTCAGCTGCGTACACTTTTCTTAATCAAACTCATTTAAGAAAGCCATGCTCTAATCTGATATCCTATCAAGGTCCTGGTCTTGGTTATTTTGGCTTTATCTTGTTGGCAATCATGTTTTAAATTTTTCTTTGCCACTATGTTTTTTTTTTTCCTTTATTTTAGTGGCGAGTCTACTTTCCCTACTGAGGTTTTTGAGTGCTGTTGGCATGTATAGTGACAAATAGCCATTTTATTAGATTTCTGCTTCAATAATGAGCTCTATAAATTGAGAAGTTGGTTGGAGCAGGATGAGTTATCTTGGTGTTATGTAACTTTAGAAAAAAAATATATATGCATCATATATATGATATATATGATATATGTATGCCATATATATGATATATATCATATATGCCATATATATATGATATGTATATCACATATATATAGCAGCACACAACTTTAATCTTAGCACTCTGGAAGGCTGAGACAGGGGAAATAAAAGTTCATTCTGGGGTGGGTATGTAGCTCAGTGTGGAGGCCCTGGGTCTAATTTCTAGTACCGAAAAAAACTTGCCAAAATAGATGAGGTCTGTAGAAGAAGATTTTTAAGTCAGTGACTAAGCTCTAAAAACAATTAGTTATTAATTTTGGCTCAATAGAAAATAACTGGATTAAAAAGAAAGATGAACCTTTTGATTTAATTTTGTTTTATAGTTTTATAATGTCAAAACCTATCTCTGTCTCTCTCTATCTCTGTCTCTGTCTCTGTCTCTCTCTGTCTCTCTGTCTCTGTCTCTGTCTCTCTCTCTCTCTCTCTCTCTCTCTCAGAACATCAGCAATTGTTTCAGCCACAAGCACTTGGAGAAGACCAACATTTGAATACGCTAGTGCTGTCCATGTCTTGTGGACCTGCATGTGACTTGTGGCGTAGTGTAGCATGTGAGGGGTCAACATGAGTGTCTGAAGCTATAATCCATATAATCCAGAGTCCTTTGCAGACGAAGATTAGATTCAGTCCATCTGACTCCTTGAAAGAGAGTTTTTCAGAGTCAGCTTCTGGTTTCTCCACGTAAACTGATGTGAAAGGGTGGTATTGTGATAGGGCGAATGGCAGCCTTTGGTAACTGGACTATGCTAACTTTGTTTTCTTGCTTTTAAAAAAATTCTTTAAAGAATAAAAAAATAGTTTTATAAACCCATTAGAAATGATATAGAATTTTTCAGTCAAGTTGAGTCTTCAGGATTCTCATGGCAAATGAGAAAGGAAACACTTGGCCCATAGAAAATGTTGTCATTTCAGAGAAAAACTATTTTTAACTATTGCTTGTATAATGCTTGCATATCTAATTTATGTCACCAGATGTACTAAAATTGGTAATTTAGGAAGCAAACAGGTTTTATTTTGGTGGAGATTAAGTTGCATTGTTTATAAAAGAGTATCCAACATATTTCAGAATGTCTCCCCTTCAATAAAATGCTCTTACATTAAAAAATGTATTTATTTATAACCAGCTCTAGATACTGTTATTTTCTTGGGTATATTCATGAAGGAACAAAGAAGAGATAGCAACAAAAGTCTAGTGTTTTGGAATGAGAGATTACTCTTATGAATGAAGATATATAAAGATTAGTTGGTAGTGCTTTTTGAACAACATTCCTAAGTTTCAGATTTTAATCTAAAAATGCCCATATTACCTAAACTTCTCATCATCTGTTAGCATTCTAGTTTAAGTGGAAATTAGCAGTACAGATTTCCAAATTTAATACTTGTGGGGCAGTAAGCTTTACTTGGGGGCCTACTAGCTAAGCAGGAAGAAGAAAGAAGACCCAGTTTTAGTGGTGCACCTTAATGTGGTCTCTGCATGACACAGGGATTCTTTACTAGATCTCCTTTATACCACTCTATACACATCCCTCCTTGCCTTGAAATAAGAAATACTTGACTGACTAGACCAGTGACAGTATCTCTGCCATGATATAAATAATAGTAACAAAAGTTTGTGACATTTCTTAAATGGCCATTATAGTTAGCTCTATGTCAGCTTCCCTATGACCTGATCTTAGCTTATGTATCTAGGTGAGAGTCAGAGGTAAGAGAGGACAGTTCTAGGCAAACAGATGGCTCTCAGGTAGACAGTCAGGTTCTTTTGAACCTAATGTTTGCTTCAAATTATTGTCAAGCAAGGGCTGATTGCACTGAGCCATCTCCTTGTCCCCTGCTTCAAATTATTGTTTCTCAGTAAAAGAATATAAAACTGTCTTCCTTACAATAAGCCAAAATTAACCCTGTGTGCACAATAATTCTGGAATATGAGAGGAGGACATATCATCCTTTACATTCATTCAGTTGATGTCTACTTTTTAATAGTTGAATGGTGCAGGATAAAATGGAGGACTTCACTCCAATTTTGAAATTCCACAGTGAAATAATTGACTCGTGCATAGGAAACATCCATTCACAAAGTACAGTTGAATTAGTTGTGAGAAAGAAATACGAAAGTTTAAATTCAGCCTTTTATTTTTTTTTTTTAATTTATTTTTTTTGTCTTTTTGAGACAGGGTCTCCCTATGCAGTTCAGGCTGGCCTTAAGCTCACTTTGTAGCTCAGGCTGGTCTCGAACTCACAACAATCCTCCTGCCTCAGCCTCCCGAGTGCTGGGATTACAGGCATGCGCCACCACGCCCGGCTTAAATTCAGCCTTTTAAAAGGCCTGAGGATATCACTGAATGTAAAAGGCTCTCAGTGAGGAACAACATAAAAAGATTTCTACAACCAAGCGAGGTAACTTATCTTCCTAAGAATTTATGATAGAACTTTTACAATAATTTAAAAAGTGTTTCCACTATATATAACATCAGGTTCATATATACTAAGTAATGAAGCCTTACCTCAGAGGCCAAATTCTCTGACTAGGCAGGATTGGTGTTGGGCTGGGGTAAGTTCATCAAGGAAACTTTCTGTCAGTTTCCCTAGAATTGACAAGATGAGGCCACATTCATTTTGCCAGTGAAATAAGGCTCAGATTACCATTGAAGGCTTTTGTGGTTGTACAACAAAACTCTAAAATAGAAAAAGCAAAAGTGACAGGATTTCTGCAAATGTACACTAAAAACTATTACAACCACCTGATAAACTCTTACTATTTTTTCTCGAATTTAGTTATCTTTATACTCTTTTTATTTAAATTTCATTCCAGTGATCAACATGGCCTAAAACTAAATGTAGCAAAAATTGTCCAGGAAAGAAATAAGTCAAATCCAATCAACCAGTACAGTAACTAGAATGGTTTCTGATCTTCTATGCAGACCAAGTGATAGAATTGAAAGAAGTAATTGGAAAGATAGATATTTCAAAATAGAATTTCTGATTGAGTTCTGTTGAACCAACGTATCAAAACAAAGGCTCACTGAATATACATATATATCTCCCACCCTAGTTGAACCAGGGAGCCTTCAGGTCTTCAGAACTATCCTTAAATGTTTAACCATTAGCCTTCACCTTGTAACCTCAACTTCTTCCAGGTAGTAAGTTTGCCTATATTAGTAAATAAAATTATTCTTTCCTTTGCTTCACAAAGGTTGAGACTTTTTATGTAATGACATTTTTTTTCTTTTTTTTTAATTTTTATTTTATTGAAGTACAAATGTCAATGAGACAATTTTAAGATACCTTGACAAGATGGATTTCATAAATTAATACATTGCAAACTTTTCATGATGTTTTGCTATCATAGAAGGTGCGTACATGATATTATACTTATAGACATTATTATAGAGTATGTCTCATTAGTAAATTAAGAGAGTGTAGCTGTTTGAGTATCTTATTTTTTATACCTGAATTACATCAAAGATTCAATAATTAATACTTTCTACCTTGTTATTTTCCTAGTGGTTGTCCATAGTACTAGAAGCCGACATAATATCCTGTCCAACCACCATTAGTGCAAATCTTGCCTCTCATAGAATTATGTAGAGGCATGGCGTTATCTATCCCAACTGTACTGTCCATAAACACACATCATGATTCTTCCTTTGTATATCCCTTTTTTTGTCTAGACCTGTCAAAGATGGGCACTCCATTGTCATTCAACTAACTTAAGTGCCTGAACTCAATGACACAATCCAACACAGTTCAGCATTACTCAATAATAGTGAGTTATCCGAAGAAGTTGTCGATCATAGCTGGGGATGGGGAGATGGCTCAGTGGAATAAGCGCTTCCCTGGCAAGCTCAAGGGTCTGAGTTCAATCCCCGGTTCCACAAAAAAAAAAAAAAAAAAGTTTAGTTTAATAGGCTGGGGAGATGGCTCAGTGGAATAAGCGCTTCCCTGTAATGACTTTAATAACATAGAATTAACAGTTCATGTTATAATTTAGGACTAAAATCTATGTCCCTCTTTTGAGACAGGGTCTTACTATGTAATTCAGGGTGGACTTGATACATAATTTGTTACAGACTTGTGATTTTAAATTGGAACTCAATACTGGAATTTTCAAGAGAACTTTGATATACAATATTTGTAAATTAAATTTTTTAGGTTTGTAAGAATTACTTAAGGACTTGAGGATTAGCTTGTTGGGGCCCTAATTTTATCTTGGTAGCCATTTGAAGTGCTCATAAAATATATTGGAGATATTAAATTTGTAAATGTAATTTAAAATATTACAGAAATTAGGTGGTAAAACTTTGAACAGTGATTGTGGAGAGATGAGGAGGGAGGAGAAGTTGAAGGTTGACAAGAAGGTCTTAGGACCAGGAAGATGGCTCAGTGGAATAAGCACTTCCCTGGCAATCGCAAGGACCTGAATTCAATTCCCCGGTTCCACAAAAAAAAAAAGTGTTTGGGTTGGGGAGATGGCTCAGCGGAATAAGTGCTTTCCTGGCAAGCACAAGGGCCTGAGTTCAATCCCTGGTTCTGCCAAAAAAAAAAGGAAAAAAAAAAAAAAAAAAAAAAAACATTTGGGCTGGGGAGATGGCTCAGTGGAATAAGTGCTTCCCTGGCAAGGTCAAGTACCTGAGTTCAATCCCTGGTTCTGCCAAAAAAAATAGTGAAAATTACATCTGGAGCCAGGGAGATGGCTCAGGGGAATAAGCGCTTCCCTGGCAAGCACAAGGGCCTGGGTTTAATCCCCAGTTCTACAAAAAAAAAAAAAAAAAAAAAAAAAAGAAGGTCTTGAGGTACTTTATATTGTTCTGAACTATTTTAAGGTCAGTGAAGACTCAGGACATAAGAGAACTTGTTCTGTGACATCCTGTAACTCAGTGGTGTCCCAAATTTTCTGTTCAAAGAGATTATGGGGCCAAAGAGGAAAGTAATTGATAATGTAGAGTGTGCCTAAGGAGAGTCACATGGAAAGGAAAACATTCTCTCAGGCTTTCACAGAAAGCAAATTGATCAAGCAATGGCAATAACTCATCCACATGGCTGACACTCACAAAAGATCTCCAAGCTGCTCTCCATGGTTTCAGGGTAAATCCTGAGGGGACTTGACTGACCTTGTCAGATACGAGTTTCATTTTTAGTTATATAGGTCTTGCTTTAATTTGGTCTTAGTCTTCCAGCAGAAAAATGTAACCACAAGTTATAAAAAATAATGCCATATTAATATGCTGAGCTGTAAAAGGCTCAAATAAACAACTTCTGACAATTGCCAGTTCTGCCGATACCCATAACTATTATGGACTATTGGACTATATTGGGTTATTTTGCTGAATTCAAGTACGTACAATACTTGAACTGTCAAGTATGAAAAGGTCCTTTAAAGACTTTTCCAAATAGAGCTTCTCTCACAGCAGTGGAACACCCATCTCTGACAAAACAAAACAAAAAAGGGAAATAAAAATGAAGGACCATTTAGTAGGGAAAAAATGTGTGTACATACAAAATAGGATAAATATATAGCTATTTTCTCTTAGTTCAATATGAAAAATTTGTACTAATATTATTTAGACAAAAAATCATGTCTGCATCTTGTACTCTGAATACTACGAAGACAGCTATATACAATGTATTAATTATTGTAACTGTCCTACTAACCTGTTTTGAAATTGTCTCATTGCTATTTCTTTCTCATTAAAATTAATTTAAAATTTTTAAAAACAGAATGTGTATCCCCTTTTTTGTTTAGTTTTGTCATAGAAGGGTATTCCATTGTCATTTAAATATTGTAGGTGCATGAATTCAGCAAAATATTCCAATGTAGTCTAGTAGTCCATAATAGTAGTAGATTATCCATAGGACTGGCAATGTCAGATATCATATTCAACATAGGATAGATATACAGCTACATTCTCTTAATTCAGTGAATAAAGATTCATTCTAATAGTGTTTGTGGGCAGGATATCATGTCTGCATCTTGTACAATGAATAACTCCTAGGACAACAGTATGCAATGTATTTATTATTGAAACTGCCATACTAATTGCCAAGATAGAAATACTGTATTGTATAAAATTTTCTCAAAAAAATCTCTTCTCTTTGAAACTGCCATACAATTAGTTTTTGAAACATCAAAAACTAATTGGTTTTGAAAATGACAATGGAATGTTTTTTTGTCTCATTACTATTTGTCCCTCAATAAAATTATTTTTAAAACAAGAAATTAAAAAAAGAAAAAAATGAAAGAACAGAATATGAATATAAAGCTTAAAAACTATATAGTGTTTCATTTATGTAGACATAGTCCATCCTTGGGCAACATTACTCCTGGTCTATGAGGCCATGTCTGCTCATGCTCCCAACTGATTACCCTCCTTGAGATGCATGCCAGTCTTCTAGGTTCTCCTAGATGTTGTGAGTGGCACTGGCTTTTTGTGAGTGGGTGGAACTCTCCCGCACACCTGTATCCTCTGTTCTACCTCCAGCATATGCTTATTTGCATAGGTCAATATGCCAGACAGAGTGTCATCCCAAAGAGAAGAGATTTTTTTGAGAAAATTTTATACAATACAGTGTTTCTATCTTGGTAAATTTCCATAGCCAGCAATCCCTGGGGACAGTAGCAGGACAGGTGATAAACTCCTTAAGGACCTATTGCTTAGCCTGAGGGCTGTGCCACTGAACACGGGCTAAGTGGATGGAACCGGCTGAGGGAAGTCACAAGTAGGAGAGCTGTCTACTAAGAGCATTGCTACGCCTCAAGGAGGTCACAGCAGGTCTTCACCTATCCCTCATTATAAATGGGTACTTTTCCTTTCCATTCTCCTAGATACCTGCTCTATACCTTCTGGTTTGTAAAAGACAATATGAACCAATACCCACTTTCAACCAAGATCTTTTTTTAAACATCATTGTTTTAAAAGTAATTGCACACATATAGAGTGGCTTACTTAGTCCAGAAGATAACATTGGATCATGATTTTGATGTCACATTTCCTTGATTGCAAAATGTATGTTCATACACATACATACACAACCTACAGTCTCAATTGCAGCACCCAAAAGATATCTAAAATTTTTAAGATTTGCTTCATTTATTGTTATTGGTCCACTGGTGTCAATATTTCTCCTGTTTCCACTCCTGACTTCTTAACACTGTTGCAATAAGTTTGGAAAAATTATAACTGGTTTTCTATACATTAAGCAGAGAGAAAAGTAAAACTTTCAAGTGAGAAAACTTGAAGCTGTTATTCAGGGGTTGCATAAGAGGTTCAAGTTTGTTGGCAGAACCAAAATAAGCACTGAATGAAATGCAGTGATTTCTGGTCTTATAAATAGGATTTACATGAGGAGAGTGTTGGCTTGCTGGTTTTTGATGCAAAATGTTCTTTCTTTTAGAATGTTAGCTAAAACTAACGATGGCAAAGGGATGGCATCTGACAGGAAGACAGTTTCCATGCTGTTTTATACATGTGTGGCATGTGGAGTGATAGAGTGGGCGTACAGGTGGATAATGCCAACAGATGCTTTTGTAGAGCAGACACATGGGAATGCTAACCTAGACAGCCTCTGGCTACTGAAACAAAGGATCACTTTAATTTTGGTAGAATACAGTATGAATACAGTACGTCTCCTTCAATTTTTATGAAATGGCATTAAATGATTTCTTTTATTTGTGGTTTCAAAAATTAAAAATATGCCAGTAAATCCCTCCTTTAAGCATCCTAGTAAACAATAAGAAGGTTGTCTTGAAGATGAAATTAAAGCAGTGTTCCCATTACCTGGCAAGACACTCTTTCCAACCCCCACCACTACCCTGGTCCTGATGCTCTCAACAGAGCCTTCTGTTTCTCAAGTAGGGAAGTGAGAAAGTACTATCTGCCAGGTTTGTATGTAGAAATACAGACCTTTCAGGTGACAGCAGGAGGGACGGGGAGAATAGAGAGAGGACAAGAAGGAGAGAGATATTTCTTTGAATGGTCATTAACTCAGGTTTTAAAAAGTCAATTTTCTAGCAAAGTTTTAAAGCTCTAAAAGCATTGTTTTAGAACATTAATAAAATTTCACAATGAATTGATGAGAAAATACATGCTTTAGTATGACTCCCTAGATTTTATGTGTTTTCTTTTCCAGGCAACTTTACAGCTATTGCCCAAACTTTAACCAATTATTGGCTTGTTGTGAATGAACACTCATAAGTATGTTGTGACCATGAAGTTCAGAAAGAGCAGGGTTAGTACACAAATCACTGTTAGTTGTGATCAATGCTTAGCCTCACAATGGGTCATAAGATATTAGAGCTACAGAACGTGATGGAGAGCTATGACACCTGGTCTCTTCTGACCTCTGCTAAACCCTAACTTGGGGAAATGCCATACTGTGATCCCCTTCCAGGTTGACCTTCCTGTCTATAGCTGCCAGTACTTATCCATCCACTATGCTGAGGGATTTTGCCGCACCTATCACAACTGGCAAATTCCAGAGTAGACTAAATGATCATTCACTTCCAATGACAGCCTCCAACCAACCACTGATCGGACAAGTACCACACTCCTTCCTCATCAGCTTGGGTCTTCTGCACTATTTCCCAGAGTTGTCTACTTGAATTACTCTCAATGGAAAAAATGGTCTTGGCAAAACAAATTTATCGACTTCATGCCTCTCTCTGTCTTACTTCCCCCACTTTCTACTGGTGTTTTGTGGCAACGAGTTGTTCTTTCCACCCTTGCCTGGTACTCCTCTTCAATGAATGTAGAAACATGGGCCACCTAAATTGGAGCAACAGCATAAGTGCCATTTGAAATTGTGACCATAGTTCATATATTCAATTTCTATAACCACACTCATTTTCATTGTACTTCAGCAAACACTGTGCAGCAAAGATGTTTAATAATCAATTGATTAACTTCTGTTAGAGTTCTAGAGTGACAAAAACATAATATATTCCATAGCCAACACTTGCAGATGTATCATAAGGACAGAATAAATCTTAATAATTCCCACTTCTACTTCCAAGTTCAAGCCTTATCAACAATGTATATTTCACCAACTTCCCAAAACCAGGTATCTCTCTGATACTTATTTCCCCAAATTTTGCAGGATAGCAGACTTCAATATCTCAAGTTTGAAGATGAATCCAATTTTGTACTTTTCCACTACATCAGTATTGAAGAATCATAGCATAACAACCAGAAAGAATTCCACCTAATGCAAAGTGGCATGTAGGGTCAAAAGGGATTAATGTAAGGTCATAGAAGAGAAATTTCCTCTTCCCATTATGAGTAACTTCCCTTTTCTGAAGCTCCTCCTCTTTCATACAATTAAACAACCATCTTCTGTAAGTTACTTTGTCTTCTCAGAAAGGCTGATTGTTGATGAACAGATTTCTTGAAAATTATTTAATAGAACATTACCTCTTTTCAGAAAATTTATGAAAGAGATTTGATAGAGATAAGTGCCCTTGACAAGTTAATAGATTTTTTTTTTACTCTCTGTGCCAGCCCAAAGGGAAGGGTGTGGAACATTTGTTTTCTAAAGTGTCTAATTTATAAGAGAAAGGAAGGGAGGAGATTATTATTTTTCAATGAATTATGAGCAACACCTTCCATTTCTTCATTCTGGAACTGCTTTGAGCAGAGTTACCATTAAACACAAAATGAAAAATCTGTGATACTAATGCCAAGAGTATAAGACTGAATTTTGTTGAATTTACCTAGGGAAAACATCACACTTTTGTCATAATTGTGACAAAAGTTAGTAGGACATTGTCGTGAAAGCAAAAGTGCATACTGCAAGCATATTGTCATTTTCAAATTATAACATAATTAATTTAGGAATTGCAATTATTCCTACTTTGAAAGAAGATAACTAATATTTATTGAGCCCCCACTATGTGGCAGATTGTTTACAGATATTTTATCAAATGTGAGCAAATAAGGAAACATTCTGAGGGACATCTAGCACATTGTTTGCATGCCTACATCCCTTTGATTCTGCAGTTCATGATGTGTTTTTTATGCTAGAGTTTGGCAAGCTACTGCTTTCAGGCCACATCTGACTTGTCACCAGTTTTATAGGCAGTTTTACTGGAACACAGCCTTACCCGTTTGGTTTCACATCATCAATGTGCACTTTTGCACTGCAGCAGGCCAGTGAAGTGCTTGAAGCAGAGAGCATGTGACCCACAAATTTGATATGCTTAGTGTGTAGGCTTTTGCAAGCAAAGTCTCCCGACCATCTCTATAACATGCAAGCATCTTCTCTGCCCTCCTTTTCTGCATCTGGTTGTATCGGGAAGTGATCTTTATGAAACTCATTTGAAATGCAAAAGTAACTTAAAAATCTTGTCTTTGCCCTCATGTTACACCTTCCAAAGCCGCTGATACAATGTGAATAGAAGTCCTGATTCATGAAACTCTTCAGCACAGTCTGGCTGGTCCTAGAACCTGTGGTATGAGTTCTGTGTGGACTCTCCAGTTAAAAGATGTTTATGAACAACATTGCAAGTTTACACTGATGTACCAATTACTACATGCTGAATAGGTTGCTATGGCTTTTCCTGCCTTAATTTGCTAGTTCTCACCACATTCTTCCCCAGAAGTTCTCAGCTGTGACTCTAGTGGTATGTGGAGAAAAATGATTCTTTTTTATGAGGTTGTTTTATGCTTGTAGAATGTGTAGAATCATCACATTTGCTCTACTAGGTAAGAACTGGGATTTTTTTCCTTATGTATTTAGAGAATTAACTACTTTAATTAAATACTCAAGAACATACAAGTAGTAAGTAATAAAGAATTGTATTTCAATCCAAGGCAGACCTTCTTAAGGCCCTGCATGTCAACTCTTGCCTCCTTTAGACATTTTTCCTCTAAATTATTTTACCTTGTTTGAAGATTTTGCTTTACTGAGAAATTAGCAATAACATCTCAGGTAGATATGTTCCATATGCCACTCCTGGGAATAAAACTCTGTTGTGGGAAGCTTCAAAGTTTTAGGCACTGGCAGTGGCATTTTTGCAGGGTTCTTTTATTGCCTTGTTACATTTGTATTTCATTTATAAGAATTGTGAACCCTGTTCACAATTGCATTTCTAATCACATCTCAGTACCTTTTTGGTTAAGCTTTATAATCTTAGGAATCTTAAGAAAATAGTATTTATCATGAAGTGCTTGAGAGCTATTTTATTTTATTCCTATACCAAATACATAACAAATTTTTCTTCAGATCATTATGTTACATTGATCTCTTCTTTGCTTACTTATATTCCACCGTGATACTATACTAAGGCCTAGATTGCGTATGGCTTCTATTTGTAGGATCCTTATTATCACTTCCTAGCAAAACCACATTAGAAAGGATTGTACATCTTATTTTTCTGACAAAATCATTCCTGGAGTTCAAAAAGTGAATAAAACATAGTCGATGTCATAAAGCAAGGATATAGTTCCATGGTGGAACCTGGCATGCACAAAGCACTGAGTTTGATTTCTAGCACTGTTAAAAGTTAAATATTAAATTAACCTTCAGATTGTCACATAAAACATTAAAATATTGTCCTATACTCTATTCTCTTCTCCAAAGACAGATAGATATCCTGGTAACTGGGCCATTCCCTCTCGTCCACTTGAGTAGGTCCACAACTATTTGACTTTGGTGTCAGAGAGCTTCAGGGTGAAGATTATATATAAACATATTAGATGAATTACAGTAATACTGTCTGCTCTTCCTCAGTTCCCCTTGGCTCAGTTTTATATACAAACTGAAGTATTAGAATCCCTTTCATTGTTCTTCCTGGCAGCTCTGTCTGACTTCTGCCCCAGGGTCTGGAATGTGCATCACAGCTGCCTTTGACAATAAAATCCAAAGCACCCCAAGATCCTCAGATTTCTTGCACACCTGGTCATCAGTGCACAGCAGGGTACAGAGCCCATGGGTAGTCTTTCCCTGTACCCACATCTCACTGGCCAAAGCACCAGTTTATCCACAGCTCAGTTGTGTTTCAGTTGCTCCAGCCCAGGTCAGATTGGGATTACTTCCTCTCATTTTCTTTCTGAATAAGATGAAATAGTTATGCCATGCTTTTTACTACCACAAATGTCATTGAGTCTGGATGCAGAGTCTAATTTGCATACTTTTAACAATAAAGACAAGTACCTTTGAGGCCAAACAATAGCAATAGCACTGACATAGCCTCACCTATGAGTAAGCTTCCAACTTCTTCAAGGTCATCTTAATTTAAATCACCATGGAATGGCTCAGCTTTGGCTTTTAACCATGAACACTGATTCTTCCAAAATCTGTAGTTGCCCTTGAAGGCCCCAGTCTCTGTGGTAGTGGTTTCAAAAATACAAAGGTTTAGTTTTAAGGGAAAAGGCCCATGATCTGATAGTACCATTTCAAGAATGCACTATCTTGGGCCAGTCTGGTAGAAGGCTCCTGAGCTGGATAACTCTAGGGGCTCACCATTCTGTTGGAATTCCAAGTGAATTGTGCAGTGCAGCAGCACAATTTCCTCAACACCCTGAAGTAAAATTTCCTGTTTCCAACACTTTGGGCTTATCCCATCACAAACTTACTTCCGCATTTCCATCAGTATGCAAACAGGAAAGGATCTATCAAGTATGCCTGTCCTTTCACAGGATGAACTAGAAAGTTCTGTTCTGAATGTTTGTAGATGTAACTCTTTTCCATAATGCATTGCACAGTGAGACAATCAAAGATTTCTGAAATGCATATCAGTTCAATTTCACCTCTGAAAACTGGCCAAGTATTTTGCCCTAGCTGATGTTCATTTCAAAGAGTTTCATAAAATATTTCCAAAGATTTTTAAGCCCACATGTGTCTGAACTCTAATGAAGTTTATACTCTATGCTGAACACCTCATTTTGCAGTTTAATACAAGTCAAAAAATAAGTTTTTAGAAATAATACTTAGAAACCACTTACAGACTGCTAAAGAACATTTCACAGACACATAGTCCAATTTTCATATGTGTATGTAATTAAATCCTTTCAATATTTATATATGTTTGAAAAAATGTGTCCTCTTTACCCCACCTCTTCCCTGAAATCCTGTAATACTATTACACCATAAAACATAGTGGGGGGACTTTTTACTGTGTGCTGTTAACCAAATGTTCTACAGAAAATAACTAACTTATTTATTTTATCATTAACCTGGGGAATGATTCTGTGTAGCTGCATTTCCAGAAAGAAGGTAAACTGAGAAGCAGTTTACATGGGCCTGCAACTGATTATTGGCGTCTGATATGAACATTAACACAGCACAACCCTGATGCTGACCTTGATCTCAGGTGCAGAAGGGCCAGGAAGGAGTGTTTACACTCTGTATTCACTTCATTATTAAGCTTTCTTATTCCAATCAGACCATAGTGGATCAGAAGGTTACAGTCTGAGAAGCGGCAAAATTACCCTCAGGATTGGAGAAAGTGGGCCAGCAACTCCCTACAGGCAAGACTCTTGTTCAGTGTTCTACTTATGTAATTTCCTATCCTATCCTGCCATCCTTGTTCCCAAAATGCTCACAGAAAATGTGGACACGCCAGACAAAAGGTGAATACAGGTGATGTGTGCTATTTGCAGTAGCCATACTATGTAAAGTCACCATAAGCACCGAATTTTAAATATAGAACTATTGTTCCTAGGAAGAAATATGTATATGTGCACACATATTCTAAAACCAATTCATATTGATAGATTCTTTGTCTTTTCTTTTACAAAAGAGCAAAGGATGATTAGAAGAAAGTGAGTAGCCTATGGCCACTCTACAAACATGTGTAAGAGTTGGGACTGCAGCCCCACTCTGTCATCCTCATCTTGTCATTAGGACAGCCAACACAAAAGGCAGAGGGCATCGCCTTACTCAATCCCAGCTGGGTGTGTGCAGGTCAGTTCACATTTTCCGATGCTCTGTGCATCTTTAAGCAGAGTCAAAGGGCCATGAGTATTGATTTAGGGGTTACAAATAAATATTTTTAAAAATGTTACCAAGTATGAAGTATGGATTGGATGAGATTTTGAGGAACTTAGCCTGCTGAAGGCAGGTCAGAAGACCCTGAACACACTCTTTCTCCATTTTGTGGCTGGTTTCCTTTCATCCCTCAAAGAATTTGTCCGATAATTCTTATCCGACAACCAGTAAAAATCAGCCCATCTCAGCTGTTTGAGCATGCTTTAAGAGTCCAATTTTCTTATATGGCCATCAGGAACTGAAATTTTTATTTGTTTACTTGTTTCTCCTTTTTTCCATAATTATATGTAAACTCTGCAATAATGGGGACTTTTGTCTGTCTTCTAACATACTGTATGCTGTCTGACACACTGTTAGAACCAAGTACCTATTTTTCAGTGAATGAATGTGTGTATGAATGAATGAATAAAAATTGAGTGCAGCACCTTCAAAGTAAGAATTGCAAGTGTTTCATAAGAGTTGTTAGGACTCACTGTGACATGACATTGGCTATGGCACTTACAGATTCAGACAATGAACTGGCATATATAAAAGAGATGATAATAAATTATCAATATAAAAAAATTGAAATTGACCCACCTTTCAAGGAATTGGGAGTATGTTGCAAAGAAATGAAGCTAATTCTAAGGAGTAGAAATCCTTGAGGGAAAGATGAGGAGGCATTTCCAGAGGAGAGAAAAAGCTGTACATAGGGAAGGCTGAGCATGTGGGTAAGACCAAAATAGTTTCTAAAAAACAACTGAGTTTCTCAGGTACAGGGGCTCCTAGGATATTTCTTTGTCAGTATGCTTGAAGAATGCAGGAGTGAGAAGGCTGCAATGAGAAAAGGACACAATGTTAAGCTATTTCTTGTTCTGAGAAGTCAAGGGCTCTGAATAACCAGTGTCCCATCTCCAGTGTGGTCCACAAGTAGGTTACAGTACTCACCTGCCATCTCCAATGTTCTCTCTCTCTCTCTCTCTCTCTCTCTCTCTCTCTCTCTCTCTCTCTCTCTCTCTCTCTCTCTCTCTTCCTCTCTCTTTCCTAGGGATGAACTCAATATCTTGAGCTTGCCAGGCAAGTACTTAGGCCACAGAGCTATATCCCCAGCCCTCCAATACACACTAGATTGATGACATAAAATGGAAGTGTAGACTGAAGGAAGAAAGTTTGGAAATTATTTTCTGCATCCTTAGATGAGCCTTACTCAGAGCACCTCTGTCAGCTGCAGTGATCTCTGAATCAAATGTGAATCCAAAATGAAAGCTAAAGCTTGAGGACTAGAAACACCTGAACACATACTTTGCAATTTACCCATAAACTTTGCTATGTATGAATTAATGACTCATATAATAAATGAAGTCCAATCAAACCATTAACTCTTTATAAGTGACATATAAATAACAAATCTGTGAAAAACTTAACTGCAGTGTAATAATTTCAGAAATACAAGATAATATTTAGCTTATTATATTTTACTTTTAAGACTATAATAGCACTAGAATTAACAAAAATTTGGAACTTCATCAAAGTAGATTCAGCATTCCTGGTTTTAATGAGTTCAGTCCATATTCTTTAAAAGATTTAGTGAAAACACTTGGCCTAAAATGGACAGATCATGTTCCCAAATTTCTGGGAATTTACAGTTGTGAGGTGACGGTGATTGTGGGTTCATATTTCTCAGAATATATTTGGCTCAACAAAGTAGATTTCAGTTTACTATTTTGATGAAGCTAACCTACCATCCTAAAAATCAAATAGTCAAAATTTAGTCTAAATTGAATCTCATTTACAGTGATTATTTGGATACTTTGCTACCATGAACAACTAAATTCAAACAATTTTGAGACTAAAATGGATCCCATTAAGGGAAATATCAGCAGTAAGGAGGATTCTGGATAAGCCAATCCAACAGAATTCTTACTGAAGCCAGGCCAAGGTAATTAGACATCACCTGGGGTGTGGTGGAAGATGAAGATCTAATATTAAGGATGAGAAGCCATGGAGGGTGAAGGATCCTAGATAAACCAACTTAGTATGGCTTTTGCTAACACTCAAATTTATGAGGAAGTGCATAAATGGGCCCAGGAGAAAGAGCTTGATGAAAGTTTGTTCAAGCAAAGAATCTTTGTCCATGCTACATTCCAGAAATTTCACTTCCCCCATCATTATGTGCTTATTTTATCAAGATGGTTCCTTCTCTTTACAGCTCAGTTGTGGTCAGTTATTAAATTCTATTTAAAGTCTAAAGGGAAGATAAGAAATTTATTTAGAGTAAATTTCAATAGAAACATTTCAATAGAAAACTAACTTTATTTGGAAAACCTCAAGGGGAACTAGAAATGATGATATGAAAGTAAGATAAATTGAGCTCAGTGATTATCTTCCTCGAGGTTTTAATGAAAGTTCTATATACTGCACTTGCCAATCAATGCATTGAAACCTTTCTTTGTTAATTGAACATTCAGCAAATACCTGTGTGCTGATATAATGTAGGACATGATGTCATGCTTTGTTCCAGATGGCTTATGACCATCAGTTGCTCAATAATGCTTTGTCTACTCTTTATGTTGTATGTGATGATGAAAGAAACAAAATCTAGGGCTGGGGGAATAGCTCAATAGAGTAAGCATTTGCCTGGCAAGTGCAGGGTCCTAAGTTCAATCCCCAGTACCACACAAACAGACAAACAAAATCTAAGGACTCCTGGACATCTGGAAAGAGAACACAGTTCCTCTGAGCCTCAGTCAGTGGACAGTTCTTATCATTGACACCACTTCCAATTTATCTCACTCACAAAGCACAAAATTACTCCAGTTAAAATCTCTCAAATCAAAAGGTTTCCCAATTGGGCCTTGTCTCCCTTTAGAGATATGCTTGAATAATCAATGCCATTGTTCTTATTTGTAGCATTACAACTTCAGCACTTTTGCTAAAATAATGACGGGCATACATACTGCCTACATCTTCCACAGCTGTGATTTCTGGGTTTCTGCTTGTGAATAAGCACTTTAGTATGGAGCAGATACCATGTATGGTAGATCCCAAGTCCAATTGCCAAGAATGAACTAATTGTAACTTTCTGTTCCATACAATGGGTCTTAAAATTTCAAATACATCCATCCTGTTATGATCCACCTTTTCATGAGAATGTGATGCTCTCACGGTAGAGCCTTGGTCTTTAAGTATGCCAAAAGTAAAACTTTAAATTGTGTCTTAAGACTAAAAAAATTTTAAACCATCTATTTTGTGATTTTTTTATAAAGATTAAATAAAAATTAGATTCTATAATTAAGTGTTAAATAACTATGATGTGAGCTTTGCACATTGCTTTTGGAAAATTTTTCTCAAAGTTACTATTATTATTATTATTTTTTTTTTTTTTTGGCAAAACCAGGGATTGAATTCAGGCCCTTATTCTACTTAGAATAAGCAAGCACTTATTCTACTAAGCCATCTCCCTGGCCCCTCTCTCAGAGTTATTGATAGTAGTCTGTCTTCCATAAAACAGTAAAAGTGTTTATATTAACCTTTTGTGTTTAGCATGACAAATCTGAACACATATTTTCAAAATGTAAAAACAATAATTACAAATGTATTTCACTTCAAACATCAATTTTTAACTGGATATTAATAGATTGCCCATGCTCCTATATTGTATCCTTGGCAGAAAAGATAATAATTAAATAATAACTTTCAAGGATACAATATAGGAAGTGGACCTATACTTCCTATATTTGCCGTTCTTGCATAATAGCAGGGAGAATTAACATTTAAAACATTTTTCAAGGACTAACAGATATATATTACTGTATAATAAAATAACATTTAACTGAAAACAAAGGCCAAACTAACACTTCCTATTTTATTCATCCTAAAGGTCAATGCATCACGTCAAGAAGCCAAATTGACAGAAGAGTGTGATCTTCTCATTGAGATCATTCAGCAAAGGCGACAAATAATTGGAACAAAGATAAAAGAAGGGAAGGTATGGTTTCTACAATAGAAGATCTTATGTTTTCTACTGGAGAAAAATATACCCCAATATTTCAGTGGCTTTGTCAATTGTGAGCACCTTTTTTCTTGCAGTTTCTATAATTCCCTCCTTTGTCTTATCTATTTCACGTTGAAGGCTTGTTATGCCTATTATGGCCATTGTACTCTATCTCATTTGTCTATAAGAAACTGGAAGAATCTCATACTTACTGCTATATCTTAACAATTAACTCAGCATTCAATAAATTAAAAGTCAACCAGAATTTAAATACTGAAATTATAAAGTACTTCCTATGCCCTTGAGATAATTAAGATAGATATAACTTCATAGTGGCAAAATGTTTACTTTTACTTTATCTTATACTCCTTTATCAAAGTATTAATAGTGTCTTTCCTACTGGTTATATGTTTTAATTTTTATGACAACAGTAAGCTGTATTAAAACACAACTTACAATCTTTATAAATACTCTAATATATTCAAAAACTTTGGTAGCTTTAGAATGCATTACTTTATTCTACCAATCTCTGGCTAGTGCCATAGCTTGTGACAAAAATGTTTTAGGTGCAGGACTGTGGAATAAGTCAGAAGCTAGTTCTGGTAACCCACAAAACAAGAGACTTGAAACACAGAGATAAGATCAATTTCTGAATGTGGATGCTGAAAGTTGTCAGGTATTACAAATTGATGAGGGAAAGAAAGAAGACAGGACTTGTTCCCTTCAAAACTGAAACTTTAAGCTCAAATCCAAAACATACAAAGGAATCTGAAATTCCTAGAAATATAGCCAACAAAATCAGCAGACCACATTACCTGAACTATGGAATTAGTTTTGTGAGAAAAAAATTTTTTCAAAAACCTCAAAAGAAATAATCTTAAAATGTTCAAAGGGATAAATGAAGGCCTAACTTTGACTTTGAAAGAGAAAAATGCAAAAACATGAAAGAAAGAAAACAAGAAAAATGGAAAGGAACAAATGAGCAGTTCTGAAGGTAAGTGTTTCAAAGGAAACAGCTGCAAGAGAAATTTGGAGACTGAATTTTGGCCTCTGCCTGTGAAATTCTGTATGTACAGAAACATACAGAAGAGTCAGTAACATGAAAATGTGGCAGATGTCCATTGAGTTTAAACCCAGTGATAATGAAAATCTATATGTGGAACATTTAAAAATGATCACATACTTAGTTGGAAAGGATGTATCAGCAAATTTAATAAAGACCGACTACCAAATAACCCCTCTTCAATGACCATATATCATGTTGAGTTAGATATTATGCTCAATAAAAATAAGTTTCTGCATTTGGAAACTTAATAATATGTTCTTATAAAAACATATTTTCAAACTAATTTTTTAAAGTTAGAAACATACCACAATGAAAGATCTGTGTCTAAGCAGCTAAAAAATATTTGAAGACAAATTGATAGCAATGAGTTCCTCAAAAAAGGAGAAGAAAAGAGACAATAGTTTTTAAGTAAAGTTAGAGAAGACATAAAATAATAAAGTCAGTGAAAGAAGAACAAAAATAATAGATGAAGAGGGGCTGGGGAGATAGCTCAGTGGTTTAAGCACCTGCCTGGCAAACACAAGATCCTAAGTTTGATCCCCAGTACCAAAATAAATAAATGAATAGATAGATAGATAGATAGATAGATAGATAGATAGATAGATAGATAGATACCAAAAAATAAAATAAAAGGTGTCAGCAATGAAGAGCTCATAATCTAACAGTGAAACAATTATGACCGAAAGTGAATTTTCCTTAGTTTTAAAAGCTTGTTTAAAAAAAAAAAGGAAGACAGAAATATATGTATGACAGAATCACTGTTGAGCTTCCCAAAACTAAAATATTGGCTCTCTGGCCCTTACTATATGAGCTTGCCAATCCATAGTAAGAGGATTCATACTTGTAAAGAACAATTCATGAGACAAAGTCGTAGCAGCTCTAAATAAGGAAAATGGGGGGCAGGATAAAAATCTAGCCTAAAGACAGTACAGCTTTTTTTAAACATAAGAAAATTATATTTTATTCCAATAATTTTGAAGCTTATATCAATATGTAGCAGAAAACCTGAATAAGTCAAAAATTAATGAGCAAAAATTATTTAATAATTACTTGAACATCTTGTCAACTCACATTCCCCACCCCCCAAAAAAGGACAGTAGGCCCCATTTTTAACAAATACAAAACACTCATTTTATGCACATTGCATGACCTTAACCTCAAACACCGACAACACTTTTACAGAAGATGTGTATTATTTTAGACTAAATTCTAGAACATGGAATCATAAAGCAAAGCAAAGAGACATAAAACTACTGGTGGTGATTTAATATTGAAAAACTGATGGCATATATGCTTTAAGTATGTGTAGTTTTATTATATGTTAGTTATAGCTCAATAAAGCTGATTATAAAACATAAATTATATATTATATAAAAAGAATCTTCAGAAGTTAAAATAAATGAACTAATTTCTCTAGTGATATATATTAGTCTGGACAAATCACAAAATATGGAGTAGCTGTGTGATTTATATAGAACAAAAAGAACTGTGGAACATTCGATAAACTACCCCCAAACCTCATACATTGTTTAGGCATGCATACATCTACTTGATTAGGATTTCCCAACTTGGAATTCAGGAAAGTCTTTGCTTCTAAAGTAATACAAATGATATCTTTCAGGGTTACACGGGGCCTTTTGTGTTACAGATATTTTAGCTGTTCTTGAAAAATCTGAAGTTGGTACAATGAAAAAATTGAGATTTGGTAAAATTGGTACCACGCATATGACAGTGCATCATATCTTTTTTTTTTACATTTTTCTATATGTTAAAAATTATTCACTTTTTATGAAGTGTGTGGCCAAGGAGATAGTTCAGTGGCTTAAGTACCTGCCTGGCAAGTGCAAGGCCTGAGTTCAATCCCTTGTACCAAAAAAAAGTGTGTTATTTGTTCAGGGACAGTATGTCAGAAGGCAGGTACAAGAAGGCAAGTGATACTTGGGAATGAGGAGGATGCAATTCAGCTTTGGTTTGGATTAGTATCTGAGGAAGGACTAAATGACCTCAAAGCCTGGAAGGCACAAGTAACCTGTGTCCCTGGCCAGGGTGTTCTGTGTCACTGGCATGTTTCTAAGAGGCAAGACATGAACAGCAAAAGCTTGGAAATCTGAGTGCAAGGCAGGAAGGGGAAGTGTAGGCCAACTCTGAGTTCGGTGCCTATGGGCCAGAATGGGGCCAGGCAGCCTGAGGGCAGATGCAGGGGCAGTGACTGTGAGGCCTCTGAGAAGTACTTGGAAATGGAAGGGTGGAGGGAAAAGCAGGCTCAGTTGTGACCACAAAAGTAAATTTCGTCAGCCTTTTCCCATGGGCTCTGGCCTTTGTAACCTGACAGAATACTGCTCACCACACAGCCTACAGCAGAAGAGGTTGGCAGAAGATGACAAGTGATATATTAACACATGCTGTAGTTTGCTCTCAGGCATTGCACTCACTCTGAAAGAAAGAGCTCCACAGTCTTTATAGCTTCACAGATAGGAGTTTCTGGCCAGGACACTGCCTAAGAAGGAATTTTGTTTTTACTCAGTAGTAAGAGATACACATATGTTTTAGGTCACCTTCAAGTGCTGATGGGAAACTCCTATGAAGTGAGTCAGTGTGCTTGATGTTCAGACAAATAGTAGAATGTAGTTAAGTCCCTGAGTTAAGAATGAATTCCATTCATGGAGAACATTCATAAGTCAGATTTGTTCGTAAGTCCAACCAAGTGAGCCTTATATACACCATCAACAGAAATATACAATACAAATCATAAAAATCAAAACCAAACACATATGCACAAAAATACTATAAATAATGCTTCTGAACATACTGGGCACTGTACAGAAAGCACAGAGCAACACGACTAAATGTCCGACAGCCACGTGAGCTACTTTCATAATTTGTTGGCATCCATGATTGTTCCGAATGCAAGGTCCATTCCTAACTCCAAAAATTCTCACCTTTAGTATTTGACTTACTGTGTGGTGAAGGCCACAGATGAACAGCAGGAATATCCCTCCTCTTTGCTGCTCTCATAGTAGCCCCATTCCTCAAGATTTAAGAGAATTAATATGGATTAAATATCCGAACTTCCCATAACCGTGAGGAGACGTTGAGTCCCAGTCTCATGATCAAGTCAGACATTTGTTTTAATGGAGAGGGTTCATTGTTGAGGCACAACACTTTTGGTATCATACCTATGTGAATGTATATTAAAAAGCATCTGAAGCAAAGTAAGCTTGCCTTTAAGAATGTGGAAGGTATAGTAGACAGTAAGTAAAATGATAGCAAAGCCTTGTGTCCCCCCCACATTAAAAGGAGATTATGACAGACAAAATATTCCTCTGCTGAATATAGAGTAAATTCCAAAAGCTATTCTGACAATCTCACTTTTTTCCCTATGGAAATGGGGATTGAACTCAGGTCATTGTACTTACCAGGGAAGCCCTTATTCTACTGAGCCATCTCTCTGGCCCCACAGGCTCACTTTTTAAAGGAAAATCTGAGAATTGGCTGGGAAAACACTCCCCTGCAGCAGTAAGATTTACCTACATAGAATTCTTTGTATCACTGTCTAGTATTTCTTTTAAATATTTATCTTATTGGAATTTTAAAAATAATATATTAAAAATATTGCTTAGTGAAAAAGAAGTGTTTTATTCAGTGCTGTGTGTCAGCACTTAAAGTGCGATAGCATGTAGGACAGTGTATCAGAGTGGGGCTTGAGTCATCTTCCCAGAGTCACTGCAGTTAGGAATCAGCAAACTTTGCTGTGAGAGGCTGATAAGCCATCGGTCTTCACCAGACAGTTCCCATTGCAGCAATTCATTTCTGCCCAGTGTCATGGCACAAAAGCAGCCATAGACGCTGCATACCTGAATGAGTATGGCAGTATGCCAATAGATCTTCATTTACATAAATACACTGGAACACTCACAGCACTGTTTTTCTCTTTTTAATAATGCAACTTACACTAAGGAATACACATCTCACAACCCAGTGCTCAATTATTCTCACACATATATGTGTACCCGCATGCACGCCCACTTGGTTGTTGTTTTTTTTTTTTTTTTTTTTTTGCCATACTAGAGATCTAAACAAGGTCTTCACACTGCCCTGATCACCTCTGAGACACCTGGAATTTGTAATCCACCTGCCTTAGCTTCCCAGATTCCTGTGATTACAAGTATGCTCCACCACACCTGGCTGTGAAAAAATGTTTTAGAAAATCAGACTTGCCCGTTTTACCAAGAGTGCTCTCTACTACTTACTCTTCTCCTCAGCTACTTGGTGTTCTAAATGCTACTTGTAGATGTGCTAAGAATTCATCATCTGAACATTCAAAACATTAACTGCTTGTGGAAGTGCAAACTTTGGCCACTCTGCAAATTAGGGCTCTTTACAGGATACTGAAGGCTACACCTTGACATCTACAGTTTTCCTTCCAAAAATATCCTAGCTGATTTGTTTTATTTTTTGAACCCTATATTTGAGAGTCTCTGACTAGGATTATACCACATGGAATTGTACATTGACCTATGATTAAAACTGTGCTCTGAAGAACATTCTGGTATTTTCACCAAAGGCTATTGTTTTGTCTTCCTTCTATGAATGCTCAATTTAGGGCTTTATTTCTTTTCCTCCTCTGTCATGTTTAATTTCCAGTGTTGTGAGAGGAGGAAAAGACAAAAGGGGAGCCCATTCATCCTCACCTTTATAATCGGTGGGGTCTCTACTAGCCACCTCCAAGGGTAATTGATTGGCATGAAGTTATTCTAAAAGAATACTTTGACCTTATTTTCTTTTTCTAAAATTGTACTAAACATCTTCAATTTAAATACCCCATCCACTTGGGGATTCTAGGGACTATATGTTATTTTCCCTCCTGGAATTTTTCCTTCCTCTGGCAGTTTCTAATGGGTGTGTTCTAATATTCCTGATTGGACTGGATGGCTTCCTTGGCTTTGCCTGTGGATGTAATGATGCCAAAGGCTCAATTCTATTCCAGGTAAAATAAGGGTTAGCTTATTCAGCTAATGCACAGAGGTAATCTGTTAGGGACAGTTACTACAATTATAATTAGTTAAGTCTTTCCCAAGGCTCAACATCACACACTGTTTGTCCCAACATTTTGATATTTTGCTCTCTAGCTTTCAGTAGTTCATCTCACCTTTGCCTGAAATCTTGTGCCTGCTGCTTCTCAAGCCAACACCAACTTCCTTTGTTTGCTGCAGGACATACTTGGAATGGGCTGCTCCTCAGAGGCCTCAAGTCCTGACATCTCTTTCCTTCCTTTTCTTCTATTAGAGTTGTTGGGATGATAATGATGACTTTGAGAAAGAAGGAATTTCTTGGAGTTAGCAGGAGTTCTGGAGGAAATCTGAGCCAGTCTCCTCTATAAGATAGATTAGACAGCCTCCTCCTTACCCTTTCACCTAAGGCTATTTTCCATTCAGAATTATCATAAAGCCAGCCAAAACCGGTCCCTGGGTGTGTGGATGGGGTCAGTAGGTGTGCAGGGCAATTCCAATTAGCAGTCTAATTTTACCTTGGCTTCTGGCCAGAGGGCTTTGTCTCTCAATACTTTTCAAGCCCTAGAGTGGTGGTCAAGTGGGTTACCTCAGACTTCTCGTGGCCTGCCTGAAAGGTTGTGGTCAGTTACACTCTAGGGTCATTTTCAAGCAAGACAGAATCAGGAATTGGAATGGAGGTTGAGAAGTAAATGTGCGTTTTTATCCCAACTGGGAAATGCTTATCAAAATAGTTCTAAGTTATCAAGCAAGCACAAAGTGCCTGGAAATGACGTTCCCAGCAGAGGAAATGGCCCAGCTGTGCTTTTTTTGGCTTTCTCTCATCTGCTCAACAGGAAAAATATTAATCAATGGGAAAAATGCTCCCTTTCTGTTAATTTAACACATGAGTTTCAGGTAGTATGGGAAATAGTAATACCTAATGCTTTTATTACAATTTTATTGCATGGCTCACAAAGAACTTTTTACAAACTAGCTTTTACTTAAGCCTCAAATTTGTGCCTATACACGTGTGTTATTTTCTGGATAGCACAACTGAAAATCTGAGACAGAGAAAATTCCAGAGTCCCTGATGAGCTTGTATTAATTGCGTGGAAAGTGGAAGGAAGAGGTCCGGTGACCCTTTGTAAGTTGCCACTGAGCAACACCTTTTTTTCCCATCAACAGGGAAGCAATTAGTAATTCAGTATTTCCTCAGAAAATGAATTAGCAACACTTCTTCAAGGAGATTAAAAAGCTATGTTCAAAACAAGTGTCCCATAACTGGGTTTTTCAGAATTTGATCTCTCTCTTTGATTTCCAGAACTTTTACAGAAAGATGATTTCAATACAATATAATGGCTGCATCCAAAGGGGTCAGCCTGCTGGATTTTCACTAAGCTAGCCCACCCAGCTACTCACGTGTTTCTCTGTCTTTTCTTCAAGGTGATGAGGCTTCGCAAACTTGCTCAGCAGATTGCAAACTGCAAGCAGTGCATTGAGCGGTCAGCATCCCTCATTTCACAAGCTGAACACTCCCTCAAGGAGAACGATCATGCTCGCTTCCTGCAGACAGCAAAGAACATCACTGAGAGGTGAGTACAGGCTTCTTGGAAGCTCTTAGGCACCTGGTCCCTGGAATGCCTAGTACGATTAGGTGGCCTTGTGTTTGTTTTCATTTTCAAGGCCCAGTAATGGGAAGCATAGAGGCCTTGAGTTGTTTGTTGCCACTAAAGATGTTTCTCTTTGATGCCATGGCAGTAACAGCCTTAGAGCTCAAAGCCTTTGAAATGTGAGTCTACCAGTGAGAAAGAATGCAATCAACCTGCTTGGGGGTTCTTACCCTGGCGCAAGAACAGTATTCATTGTGACACTCAGACCTGATCTCATCATATACTTGATAACAGGCTCAAAATAAAGATAAAATATAAAAAGAGACCTTCCATTGTAAGTTCATTATCTAAAAAGCTATGGCACAGATGTTCTCTGTTAGGTCTACTTTTATGTGCTTGAGAAGCTGGACCTCCCCAGAGAATGTCAAAGTTGACTAATGCAGCAGAGAAAGGGCCTAATTGTCACTCTCATAGAGACTTCTTTTTGCAAAACTCTATTCTACATGAAGGAAGGGCCAGCTCAGCAGTAAATCTAGCAAGGTTGAATATTCCTTTAGCATGCCTAACTGATTGGCACAAAAATTACTCATCTCCACTGATTTGAACATTTGCAGCAATTCTAGTGCTTCCAAAGGGGAGCACTAAGTTGAGCTGAGTACAATGCAAATGGCACATAGATGATATCTCTGGCAATTGCTGATGGCCTTGGCTTATCATGTGTTCTGTCCTTTATCCAAAGCAATAATAGAACCCGATGGATGAAAGATACCAAGGAGTTCAGTTGTGATGGTCTTTGTCCCAGAGCACAGGCTCTGGAAGGCATCAGAAAGTAAATATTTGTGGCTTTGCAGGTTGTAAGGTCTGGGTTACAACTATTCAACCCTCCTTTCTTAGCTCCACAACAGCCAAACAATATGGAAACAAATGGATGGGGCTGTGTGCCAATAAAACCATTTACAAAATAGTCTGCAGGTTCAACTTGGCCAGTCCATGGCCTAGGGGAGAAAAAATGCTCACCATCTTCTGATTGGAATGTCTTCAAAGAAAGAAAAGGGAAAATAATGTTTATTAAGTGATTGCTTGTGTCAGACACTCTGCTAATAATTCTCAAAATAACATCTAGAGGTAAGCCTTAATATTTCCATTTTCACTATTCTTAAAAAGTAGTGTACAGTATTTTTATCATTTTAATCTCCTAGCCAGCAAGCTTTTGGTGTTACTTCCATATGAGAAAATTCCAGCAGATGAAACACAGATCTAGAAAGGACAGGCATAACAGCTGACTATCATCCCTTTCATGTCCTTAAAATGCTCTCCTCCCTACATAAAGAGAGGCTAATTTCTTTCCTCATGACTCGTAGGTTCTGAGTATACAATTGTTTGCATCGCTCTCCTCTGGATTGTGTCTGACAGCTCATTACTCATCCTAAAGTGAAAAATTTCAAACAGCACTAATATGGCAGTGGAACACCAACATTCACACTTAGCTCAGGTTCCCAATCTGGAGTCCCAGAGGCTGTGTCTCTACTTGAGAAAGGGGTGACATCCAGATGAAGTGGCTTCTATAAGCTGCATCCTAAGCTACCCCTACAAATCACCACGAGTGCCACATGAGTAAACTGCACTGGTAGCTGAGAGACAATGAGGCCCCCAGCAGTTCTGCTGGAAGGGCACACTCAGCTGAAGGCTGGCACAAGCACATCAGTGTGCGCCTGTGATCTTTCACAGCCCTAGCAAGGTGTGTGTGGTCCCTAGCACCTCTCCTCGTATCAGGCCCATTTCCTCAGGAAAGAAAGCATGGCTTTCATCCATTTTTCCATGAAGAATGTGCTTCTGTTGATTTTCAGTACACAGTGCCTGTAAAAATCTGCTGGATGTCCTTAACTCTGCTTCTGCAAAACCCTTCTTCCCATTTCTTATTTGCCAAACATGTGGGTTAATTTCTGAGCTTTTCTCTTTCCAGGAGCTGGGATGTAGTAAAAATACAATGGGTTTAGACAAGAAGTTTGGAAACCTGGGTTTGAGTCCATGCAGGGGTCCCTTTTCAGTATGATTCTGTAAGCTATTGGGCTACTACTACTCAGAAATTAGGCTCATAATAACAGACTGCATTGGGAAATTTTTAAAACATTTTATTTATTTATTTGTTTCAGTACAGGGTCTTGCTATGCAGCTCAGACTCATAGTGATTGTCCTGTCTGGGCCTCCTCAGTGATGGGATTAAGTGCATGCGCCACCACACCTGGTTTCAGTGGGCTGCACAGAGTGTCCAGGGTTGCGGTATGGCATGTGGCACTTGGAATCTGTCCTTGCCAGGCAGGCCCTTAGCCCACCAAGCTATCTCCCCAGCCCTGTATTGTGAAATTTTGCTGCAAATTCCTCAGAAAATGGCCTCACCCATCACAGGAATTCTACAAACACAAGTTGCTGTAGAATTTGTTTCACAGTGTGAGTCGTGTTGTGTGTTCAGTGCTGTTGTCTGTCCACCTGCCTCTACTCCCCAACCTGCCATTTGACATGCTTCTCTGGGATAAGATTCCCTGGCTCCTCTTGTGCCTGTCCTGGGTTTTCTCTCCTATAGACAGTGCTTCCAGATCATCTTTATTATCCTCAAGTGTAGAACCAAGAACAAACTTTAGATCCTGCATCAATTCTAACATGTGGGATTCAGATGAGATTTTCCAACATCAGTAAATCAGTTAAAGGGATATGTTTTCCTATTAGCTGAATCCAAACAGGAAAACTAGTTTTCACTTCAGAAATGTCAGTCAACCCAAAAGATGATACAACGTCAAGCTTTACAATGTAGGGTATGCGTAGGCTTTGTAACCAACAGGTTAGCTATGAGCTAATTTCCTGGTGATTATAGATAGCACTGATGCTGCTCATTAACAATTCTGAGTCTAATTTTGCTTATATGCTCCAAGTGGGCAGGATTCTTGGCCATCTTGTTTTACTATTATAGCCCCAGCACATTGCAAACTTCCCACTGCAAATAAATGAGCCCATGAAGCCATATACAGGGCCAAATATTCCTATCTAATGCAGCTGTTATAAGGATGAAATGTAATAATACAAAAAAAACATTAATTAACCCAATTTCTGTCACTAGGTAAATGTGCAACAAGTGCTAATTTCCTTCCTTCCTACTCACTGGATGAATGTCAGTTTAATCTGTAACCCTGTGTTCTCCAGCACACTAATCCATAGGTGCTCAGTGTGATTATATGTGTATCTTTCTAACATTTTGTTAAGTGGGCAAAGCTATCCACCAAATCTGGCATTAAAAAGTTGCTCTAGTGCTTCCAAAGAATCTAAGAGTAAAATTGGTTTGGGCAGCAAATTATCAAAATTTCCTCTGAACAGAATCCATTTTTCCAAGCTTGTGGGTTCTGCAACTCCAAGGTAAGCCCTGTGTTTCTTACTGTCACAGGCAGTTCAAAGATTTGTTAGGCTTTTCCAGAAGATAAAGCTAAGAACACCAGTTGTGAACTCTGGAAAGATGTCACTTACTTCTTAGAACTAGAGAATATTTCATGTGTGGGTTTTGAAGTGTAGTTTGTAGAGTGTTAATAAGTATTATGATAGCAACAGATTCCATGGAAAAGCCCAAATTGGCCAAAGTACAAGACATTTTGTCACAGGGACACTCACTGTGTTTTAGCACAGTGATGTACCTTGTTTGGCAGAAACCCTGTGAACCACATAGTTCTTCCACCTTTGGGAAAACTTGTTCTATGTAGTCATTAATAGCCATGTGTCCTGGAGGTTATTAGAGCTCAGAGCAGAAAGAGAAACAAGAAGCAATGTGCACCACTGTCTCTTAAGCATCAGGATGGACCCAGGCTCTATGTACTT
The DNA here is from genome assembly GCA_004027165.1 of Ctenomys sociabilis. Lineage (NCBI taxonomy): Eukaryota > Metazoa > Chordata > Mammalia > Rodentia > Ctenomyidae > Ctenomys > Ctenomys sociabilis. Next base: position 3,478 of record PVKA01010139.1, on the reverse strand, counting down.
TAATATGTTAACACACACACACACACACACACACACACCTGCACATGTATGACATGCACAAATTCATACAAATGTGCACACACAGAGACACACAACTGTTGTAAAGCAAAGAATTGGGACAGCAGTGTAGCACTAACAGCCCTTCTGGGTGTTGGAAATTCATCTAAAATACCGGAAGATGGGTAAGAAGGGATTGGGAAATAAAAACATGACCTAAAATGTTGAATTTGGCAGATTTCCCCTTTCGTGTCACTCCAATCAAGAAGTTGAAATTATAGTCAGAGATAAGTATCTTTCCTTCCATCAGGAAAAAACTGTGTAGGTGTTAAAAGCTGAAGTAATCTCCAAGCTTCTTGCTGTCAGTCTTTGCCTCCCGGGCTGGGCACCTCCATCCTCTTGGCCCCCACACAGCATTCCTACAATGAAGAAGGCAGGCACTTTTGACAAGCCCCTCAATTCAAACGCATTTTATTACATTCTTTATTGTCACTAGAATCATGAGAAAATTGGAGGAACAAACTCTATTTGGATGAGCCTGAACAAAGCAGCTACTGCTGCCATTGGCTGGGGCAAACACTAGAGCCAGATTATCTGTGGAGAGAGCAGTCTGACCTGTTGAGCTCACAGTGTGTGCTGCATGTGAGCAGAGCAATGTGATCCTGAATTGTGTGCTTGTCCCCACACAGCCCAGTGCAGTCCTCCCTGTTGGGCGGAATGAAACAGAAGTAAGGGGGGTTGTCGCTTTGAAATGTGTTTTGAGGAGTACAAATGGCACCACAGCATTTCTTTGACCTTCTCTGCACTGGAGCAAATATTTGGGGCTCTTTTAGTATGGGACATAGTTTGAGGGCCTCATAAACAACTTTTTAGGAGAGGTGGTTTTGTTTTGTTTTGTTTTGTTTATTTGTTTGTTTTTGCAGTACTAGGGATCAAATTCTGGACCTTGTACTTTCCAGGCAGGTACTTAAGCCACTAAGCTGTATCCATGGTCCTTTAAATCTATTTTTTGAAAGTTCAGTTTGAGACAGAAAACATGTTCATATCCATTATTCAAAATTAGAAGCTATTAGAATCAACAATCAATCCAATTCCTTTGGGTGTAATTACTCAATAAAATCTTGGTGAATCAGTCCAGAAGTGAAGTTACATTCTCTATCCCCATTTATGCAGTATAGCTCTTTTTCTAAGTTCGTCTCTCTTTAGAATCTGTGGATCCCAATACTATCCCATTAGGTCATTATTTATAATCTATCTCCTTCCCTCCTTATCTAATATGGAAAAATTCCAGGAACACAAATTATAGGCTCGTTTGTGCTCAGCCAGTTTCAACATTATGTTTACAGATTCATCAGTAGTATAGCATGTGTCAGAATCCATTCCTTTTCATGGCTGAATAATATTCTACTCTGTGGATGTATGCACAGGTATAACTTTATAGTCAAAATACATATCTGTATAAAAATCCAAAGCTTTTGGACCCACTACTTGATTTCAACATGAATGTAACCCTTCAGTAAGTGAACTCAAAAATATTCTGTATTAAGTGGAAGTGTGTTGGCCTCAAATCTCCCCTCGGCCTTGGATAAATGACCATCAATACTGTTTATTCGAAAATAAGTCACTACATTTGAGCTAAATCACCTCCAAGTTGTTTCTTTGCCCAGTGCCCTCAAGTTGATGGAACCTGAAAGCAAAATGCCGCACTCCACAAGACTACACGTGTCTGCTGGGCTCAGAAAGAGGACACTTCAGGCCATGCTTTTCTTGGTTTGAAGAGAATCATTTACACCTTTGAGTCCGTGAGTCTGTTCTGCTGCTGATCCCTGTACACGTGAATAAACCTTGGAGCACCTGGAAGGAAAGCAGGCCTTTCCAGTGCCTCGCTTCCTCTCACCAGAAGGCCTGAGATGCAGAGGCCACCATGCAGTCCCAGGGGAAATCTGCAAGAATGCTCATGAATATTTTCTATGGCATCTGCTGGGAATATGGTGGGAAAAAAATGAATACAAGGAGAATGAAAAGGAGCCAGACAAAAACTCTTTTCTTAATGTTTATTTTAGAGGGAGGCTAGTAATTGATTAAACTAATCCGATATCTGGAAACATTCTTTTTTAATCTTCACTTTGCCTTTTATGCAGTTGGAAATTTGGGGGACTCCCCTTTGAAGTGGAGCAGGGGCGAATCTGCAGGAACAAACAGTTTTCCAGACAGATGTGTGAAGAAATGCCTGAAGCTATGTGCTTCTTGCTGGGGTTAGATGTGATGGGGCCAGGCTGTTAAATACACAGCAGCATGAAATATGAATATTTTTTTGCCTCCACAGGGAATTTGTTTTCCGTTAATAAAATGGCAAAGGGAAGTCATTCTGTTGCTTTGCCCAGTGACCCTGCTTCTTCTTTAAGTTTGCGTTCACTTGCTTTGTATTACTGGGTTCTACCATCTGGAGATTCTTCTTAAAGCTGTGTATGAAAACAACACTCTCTTAAAAATGATATTTCTTTTAGTTTCTTTTTTTATTCCCATACAGTGATGGAGAAATCCATCTTGACATCTCTGAAAAGTTATTTTGTTTCAATTACAGAGTCTCCATGGCAACTGCGTCCTCCCAGGTCTTAATTCCTGAAATCAACCTCAATGACACATTTGACACCTTTGCCTTAGATTTTTCCCGAGAGAAGAAACTGCTAGAATGTCTGGATTATCTTACAGGTATTGTCTTTGTATTCTCTTTAACACTGTATACGCTCAGTAATGCAAACACTTTACCACCAGATCAATACATTTTTTGAAAAGCAGAGGCCCGTACTTTAAGTTTAGGAATGCTCTCTCCCATAAGCAATTTCTGTGCACTCCTTGATTTTATCCAGAATTCAACTTGGAGTAGGACAAAAAAGGAGAATCGCAATCATTAAAAGCATACTTATTTATTACCATTTTCATTCCTCTCAATATGAGGTACTAAATATAACAGCTCTGTAGGACATCGAAGACATACAAAAGGTTTTGTGTATAGTTTTCATTTGAAATTTGTAAGACATCTGGCTCTTGTAGTACATTAACAGGAAAAACTGGCAGCTAATGAAGTGGGGATCCACCTTGCACCAGTTTTTTCTTCTATTGGTGATCTTATTTTAATCTTCATGACACTGAATCCTGATGTGGGGCAAGATGGAGGCCAGCCATCTTGCTGAGGGTCACACCGCAAGGGAGGGAGGGAGTAAATCGGGCTTTGGCTAAGGTCTTATATAGACCCAAAAGACAGAGGTTCATCTGGCAAATGTCCCCACAGTCATACCTCTATTCTTCATGCTGTGTTTCAGCCCTGTGCTTGTCCTCCCTTGCTTTAATCAACACTAGAAAGGTTCTTCTTCTTCTTCTTCTTCTTCTTCTTCTTCTTCTTCTTCCTCTTCTTCTTCTTCTTCTTCCTCTTCTTCTTCTTCTTCTTCCTTCATCTTCTTTTTTCTTTCTTCTTCTTTTT
>PVKA01010138.1:12458-65519 GCA_004027165.1 Ctenomys sociabilis | reverse complement strand
TCCTCTCCTCTCCTCTCCCTTCCTCTGCCTTCCCCTCCCCTCCCATCCCCTCCCCTTCCCTACCCCCTGTCTTCTCTCTGGCAGGTACTGTGCCACCAAGCTGAACCTCTGGTCCCTAGGATGCACTTGTGAAAACTGGCTTTGGTACCATTGTGAAGAGTTCCTCCTGGCTTGCCCCAGATGAGGGCAAAATCTAGCTGCTTTGGTGCCACTGGCAAGCAGGGTGCTCTGCCCTGCTCCAGCTCCATCCTCCCAGCTTCGGGCCTCTCCTCGGTCTCAGCTTTGGTTGCTTCTGTCCCCCATGCCACACTCTGGCTGTGCTGTGTCCTGACCAGAGCTCATGCCATAGCTTGGTCCACAGTTAACAGGGCCGAGTAGAGGCTTGGACTTCAAAGGAGTGTGGAGTCTTCCGGTCCAGCCTTGTGGGTGACCCAGGCATGCAGATGAGCATGGCCGTGTGCGGCCAGCGTTCAGCCGTCAGTGTCTCTCTGTCTCACCCCTGGCTTTCCACCATGGATCGGAGCGGCACAGGGTCACGACGCCTTCTGGATGCCAGGAGCTGTGCAGCCTTCCACTCTACTTTCCAGATCAAGCTAAGGAAACCTCTTCTCTGTATAGATGACCCGCCTCCGGTGTTCTGTTCTAGCAAAAGACGCCAGACGGAGAACCCCAGGAGTGCTCTTCAGTCTAGGACACCCTCCCGGTTGTCTCTGAAGCCAAGGACAACTTCTGAGGGGCCAGCTTCAGCTCCTGCTGCCCCTTCTCTCTGGGCCACGCTGCCCTGTTCACACGCTCACCGCCACAGCCAGCAACCGGATCTAGTACAACGCCAGAGGTGGGCAGTCTATACAGTGGACAGAGAAGCAAAGCAAAACTGGAGGAAGTCAGGTGTGGCCCGTGGCACCGGCTCCCCTGCCCCCTGCCCTCTCCCCCCCTCCCCTCTCCTCTGCTGCTCTTCCCCAGTTCATCTCCTCCCTCCCTTCCCTGTCTTGCTGTCTTGCGCCATCTTTAGTAAGCATTTTGGAACCTGATACTACGTTTTTCTTCCTTACTTTCACTTCCTTTTCCTTGTTTCCCACACCCCCTAGAGTAGGCTCACTTATTGTTCTAATAAAAAGAAAACCAACAAACTGAGTCTTTGAGAAGCTGCCAGGTTTGGTGGCCTGTGGATCTGCTGTGCCTGTTTGCTTCCTGCGGGGAAAGCGGGCAAAAGGAGAGCCTGAGATAAAACATTTCCATTTACTCAGATCTGAGTTGTTTGAACTGCACGATGATTCTTCATGTTTTCTAGGGAGAGAAAGTTTACAAAGCATAAATTTATACCAAAATCAGTTCAACAATTAGTCTACCTTAAAACTCAAATAGTAGCTAAATACAGTAACCCTCTCTTATTTGTGGAGGACTCCTGAAACTACAGGTAATGCTGGAGTCTGTGTAGAGAGCTTTTCTTTAGGTACATACCTCTGAGAAAGTTTAATTTATAGATTAGGCATGGCAAAAGATAAACAACATAATAAAGTAGGATAAATATAAAAATATATTGTGATAAGAGTACATGAGTTATGTAGGCGTGATCTCTCTTCTCCCCCTCCCTCTCCCCTCTTCTTCCTCTTTCTCCTCCTCCTCCTCTTTCTCTTCTTCTCTTTCTCCTTCTCCTTCTTCATCTCTTTCTCCTTCTTCTTCATTTTGTTTGGAGACAGGATCTTGCCATGTAGCCCAGGCTGGCCTCAAATTCATGGTGACCCAGCCACCTAAGTGCTGGGATTACAGGCATGTGCCTCCATGCCTGGCCTCTCTCTCTTATACTGTCCTCACCCTTCTTGTGACAAGGTGAGATGAGCAGTGATGCCTGTGTGCTCAGAGGCAGGGAGGCGGGTTACCCAGACACTGTGACGTAGCCTTAGGCTGGGCCACGGAGACGACTTGTGTGCAGGCGCTGTGGATCTGTGACAGTGGGTGTGCTGGCCGTGATGCCTGTGGATATATTAGGTACTTTCCTCGTCACTGGGACAAAATAGCTGATAGCTGCAACTTAAAGGAGGTGCTTATTTGGACTCAGGTTTTGGTCCATAGTCTTCTGGCTCCAAGACAGGAAGGCCAGGCAGAGGGGCCTGGCAGAGGAGAGCTGCTTACTGCATGGTAGACCGGAAGTTGAGAGTCAAAGGAAAAGCCACACAGGGAGATCTAGTAAATGCTTCCAGGCCACACCCACAGTGACTGTCTCTAGTGATCAGGCCACACGTCCTAACAGCAAGGCAGCTGTGAGCACCTATAACCCAGTCACCTTGCAAAGGTCCAGCCTCAGATGGCATGGCCCATTACAATGTAGCATGACTTTCCTAGACATGTATAGGGGGACATCTAGATAGGAAACATAACAGCCGATGAGGAGCTCATGGGAGAGGAGAGCGTACAGCAAGGATACTTGGGAAACGGGGACCATTTGAGTCCCAGGTGGGATTGTGTGAGATTTCTTCATACTATGAGAATGGTGTGTAAAAATTTAACATGGCTAAATTGCTTAATTTCTAGAATTTTTCATTTAATATTTTCAGACTGTGATTGGATATGCGTAAAGGAAACCTGGGAAGCAAAACCTGAGATACAGTGGGCGACTGTCCACGCATTATCAGTGGGCGCTATCCTTGTGGCTGCGTGTTATTAACCGAGTGAGTCCTCAGAACAATTCTACAGGGAAGGCCATGACTGTCCTTATTGCTACATTGAGGAAGCTGAGGCACAGAGAGAGCCTGGGTCTAGAGCTGGGGTTTGAACCCTACCCACCTGGCTCTGCAGCCCCAACTCTTAACCACTTTCCTTGGTGTAGGGGAGGGAGCTGAGGGACAGGTCTGCTCCTGTGACTCTCGGGCAGGATGGCTGGAGGCAGCTCAGACAGGGCCTCGCTGTCTCCACTGCCTTCCTCGGGGTCGTGAACTTCACTCCTCGTCGGCCCGTAAACCAGGAGGAGAGTGCCGCCCGGTTATTCCTGAAGACGAAGAAAGACCCTGATCTCTTGGCGGCAGTAGCACCACATGCTCCGTGTCCATCACTTGTTCGCTGGTGTTTTTAATATTCTGGAGAACTTTATGAGGCGTTCCCCCTTGCCCCACGAGCCTTGTTCACCTGTCTCTTTGCTATTCATTCCCAGAAATATTCTCAGGCTAGCAATGTCCGAGTGAATCGAGGACCAGTCAGAAGCCTCCTCACCACAGCGTGCTCCCTGGGTACCCAGAGCCTTCTCATCAGCTTGGGGAGAGCGCGGAGAAAACCTGTCGGTGCTGCGTTCAGTAGATCGAAGGAGCAGAAGAGCTGCTGTTTTAGAAGAGAGTCAGTTCTTAGAAATCCTCCCCCACTGCTCAGCTGGGACAACAACTACAAAGTAATTATTTTAAGTGGATCAGAAGAGATAAACCCAAGAGGACATGTTCTGACAATGGCTTTATCAGGGTCTCAAATGGCAACGGTGGCTGGAAGATCCTACTGCAGTGAGCAGCCCAGTGAGCAGGACCTGATTTGCATGCAGGAAGATCCACGCTCGGCTTCAGCTCAGTGGCGGCTCATGAGTCTCTTGTTGTCCCCCAGGGGAGCCCAGAACACGAAGACAAAGCCGGGGCTTTTCACAAAGCATACCTTGGGTGGGCTGCTCCTCGCTTCCAGGGAGGTGTGCTGGCTTCTGTGTGTCAGCCAATTTTAGCCCCAGAGTTGAGGCCTGCCTCTCCACCTGGGTGTCAGTGGCTGGGGTAGGGTGGACATGGCTACGTGCTGTGACAGAAAGTTTTCCACTTTGTGCAAAAACGTCAGGCAGAGATTAGATCCTGGGACAGCCTATTAGCCTTGAGTGGCCTCAGAAAGGACTGCCATCTGGGAGACAGGGCAGCGGAAGCCCACACCACACAGCGGCCTGCTGTCTGCTTCTGGCTGGCTTATTGGGGAGCTGCCCGAGTGTCCCCCAAGTTGGGCCTGAGTCATGCGACCTCCTGCCTTCTGCTCCCACCTGTGCTGGAGCCCAAATTTCAAGCCCTTTGGAGGGATTTGCTACTGGGTTGCAAGGGTTCACCCATCTCATTTCTTTATGCAGCTTTGCGCTGAGTGGAAATCAGTTTGCGTGAACCACAGGGCAGGCAGATTTCGAGGGGACAGTGTAGCCAGGTCAAAGGAAAGACCTGAAACATCAGTAACAGTGCTGGAAAGTCTCACTGCACTTTCTGTTCGCAGGGTCAGGTGTGCTTCCCATTGCTGCAAACGCAGGCTGCTTTGTTGCTCAGTCAGATACCTGGGGAAAGAAAGGTGCACTAGCAGCACCGCTGTGCGCAGAGGCAGGAACCTCCTCGAGGGTCTGTGCTGTGGGTGCCAAGAAAGAGGCGGTGAGACAAGCAGTTCTGTTCCAGAGACAGGAAGAGTCAGTGCCCGCATCCTCTGTTTTAATTTTCTTATTATTCTTTTGGTACAGGGTCTTGCTATGCAGCTCGGACTCGCAGTGATCCTCCTGACTCAGCTTTCTCAGCACTGGGATTACAGGCGTGCGCTACCACAGACATCCAGTTCCAGGGCCGGCGCAGCCTGCTTTTATGGGGGAATCGAACTCACCAACTAGCACTTGCTGGGCGGGCACTGAGACTGCCAACCAACTCCCCAGCCCAATGCTTGCTTTTTCCTGTAGGCAGAAGGTTCACCCTGGTGGTAATTTATTGTTGGAATCAGTGCAGAGCCCCATCTTGGCACCTTTCATCCCTGGCCTGGCAAGAGTCTGGAAGTCTGTGCTTCACACATGCAGCTGGACGAGACATCGCCGTCCCTGCTCCCCCCTCCCCCAGCACTTGTGCTGTCCTCCTCAGCTTTGGGGTGCCACTCATCGGTGACTCCCGTTCTGACCCAGGCGCTGAGCAAACAGACTCGCAGGAAGGGGAGTCTTCCCTCCGTGGAGCATGGCTCTCCAGACACCACAGGACGGCGTCCTCAGATGGGTGCACGCAGTGTGCCGAGCAGGATGCGGTTTACTCACCCTGGAGAGGAGGGAGAGGCGGCGGCTTGCAGCACGCAGCCCTTGAGGTCAGCCCCGGAGGCCCTCGAGGCTGGGCGGCCCAGGCTGCAGGGCTGGAAGGGAAGACGTTGAGAAGCCGGGACTTGAGCGCAGCGCTCAAAGTGGAGACCATACAGGGAGAAGCAGAGGTGTTCCTCTGGGTCCGGGGCAGCCGTCCTTCTTCCCACTTCCTGCTTGCTACGGGCTCAGATTGCGATCTGTAGGCAGCGAGGATTCAGCCAAAGTTTCTGGGAGGGAGAAAGCTGCAATCACATCTTTATTGTGCGAGATCCGGGAGGCGGCCACCGCGAGTGCAGGCTGGAGGTGCACAGACGCTTCTGAGGGCAAAGCTGTGATTGTCCTGGTGAGAAAGGACGAAGGACACCAAGGCCCTGCTCTGCCCCGGCGGGCACCATGCCAGCCGCCTCATTGCAGTGCCACGAAAGCCGTGTGGAGTGGCCCTCACTGTTGCTGCCGTACCTGTGAGGACCTGAGAGAGGAAGCGGTGCCTGGGTCATGCGGCAGTGAAGGGCACCCCGGGCTTCCCAGGGCCTCTGGCTGTGTGCAAGACCCTTGCAGGAGCTGGTAGAGCAGGTGGGCGCCGGGGCAGGGACAGTGGCCGTTGGGATTTTCAGCTTGACGGTTGCCTGGCAGCGCCCAGCCGGGAAGAGAGGCTGAGAATTGTTCAGGGCAGTTCTGGTCCAACCAGAGCGGGCTGTTTTTGCCAGGCTGAGGCACGTACCTCGACAGAACCAGGGATGAATGAAAGAATTTTTTTCTCTGTGCACAAACATCTCATACAGAATGCAGCTTTCCAAAGCCAGTAACATAAACTTAAATACCTAGAAAAACTTAAAATGAGTTTCACTCTACTTTGGCACAGGCAAATTCGTCAGCAATGTTGTTTCCGTTGGTCTCACCTGCTTGACTTTGTGTGCTCAGTGAGTTTTAACTTAAAAAATATTTTGTTCAGGTATAAAACTTCTGTTTCAGGAACTGTCACTGAGGAAAGGAACAAAGAATTCATGTAAAACTTATGATAATTTTTATGTATTTATTTTATAATTCATATTTCATAAATATCTCACAATTCTTTTATATGTCATATATTTCTTATTTTGCTTGCTAAAAGTAATTTTTTTTTCAGAACCTGGGATTGAACTCAGGCCCTTGTGCTTGCCTGGCAAGTGCTTGTTCTACTGAGCCATCTCCCCAGCCCCCACTAAAAGTAGTATTATTCTCCAAAATGATAGTTGTACCTATACTGATTTTGCCCAATCTTATTAAAGTTCCTGTTGTGTGTTCTACCTCATCTTTCTGTTCCTAATGGACCGTACACCAACTTGAATCAACTGGGTTGGGGTAAGAAATGTACGCACAAGGCCAGGCGTTCCACTTAGCCCTGAGGTCCTGGGTCCCACTATGTGCCCCTTGCATCAGTCAGCGTACAGTCCTTGTGCGTTGCATTAGTCTGCATTCTCCAGGGAAACAGGAATCAGTAGAATATGCTACCTGTACAATGTTTGAAATGTATGTTAAGAAAATCTATTATGATAAGAAATTGGTTCACAGGGGTGTGAGGTGTGAGATGTCCCCAGATCTGCAGTTGGGAGGCTAGACCGACATGGTGACATTCTCGTCCAGGTCCGAGACTCACGAGCAAGCAAGACTGCAGGGTGGGGTGAAGTCCAGGCTGAGTTTGATTCTGAAGGCAAAGGCTTTAGACAGGCAGGCAGCGAGCAGAGAGAAGAATTTCATCTTATAAACAGAAAGCACCAGGCCTGCAGGTTGGTGTCTTAAGGAGGAGGAGGAATGCCCAGTGATGCTAAAATACACCCCGAGGTTGGTCGGGGAGTACTGAGGAGATGCTGTTGCTTGGGATCATGTGAGTTTTCAGAGTGCAATTGTGTGTGTGTGGGGGGGGACTTAAGCCCATCAAATGCAGGTGGTTGTCATGGTGATCAATGGCCAAGCAAGCAAGATGGGGGTGTAGATGCCAAAGCCAGGAAGAGAATGTTTTCTGAGAACAGGAGAGATGAGAAAGTTGGGAAGCCTCAAGGGAAGAAGCCAGTGCATCCAGAGATTGTCAAGACAACAGAAGCTACCCTCAGCGCAGCCATTCCTGGTGGCAGGGTGGGGGTGGGGGATTGGGCCGTGGCTGGCTCTACACTCAGCACAGGGCCTCATTCAGCTTCATTAAGTGCCATTACGACCACACAGACACTGGTGCAGGTGACCCAGTATCCTTGCTTTCTGCTTCCCGACTAATAATCTCTTGATTTTGCTCAGGGCAGCAATGTTCCCAGCTGGAACATTCACCTCCTTGCATGCTAGGGCTGCCGGGGAGGTGCAGTGACCCAGATCTGACTGGTGTGCTCTCCACTGTCATCCAAGGGCAGGGCTCAGGGCAAGTTATTCTTTATCTTGATTTAAAAAATTAAGTCAGCTGACACATACCTTTGCATGCCCTATTCCCCTCTTCCTTTCTTCCTAGATTGCAGAGGCACAGGTAGGGGATCTATTTCATGGTCTTTCAGGTCACATTGCATTTTCTGTGGGAGGTGGCAGGGTGGGAAGTTGGCAGGGTGAGAAGCCAGCAGCACCAGGTCTGGTCTCTCTATCTCAGGACACCTTCCTTAGGGAGGGACACGAATCCTTCGCTTGCTTCAGCCACTGTTGTCTGGCTCCTATTATGAGAGCCAAATGCCATGTGGGCCTCCTGTGCTGTACCTTGCTATTTTCTCCAATAGAGGCAATGGCTTGACCAAATTTGCTTAGACCCTTGAGACCGGCTACACGGTGTGGTCCACGGGCCAGCAGAATCACTCACCTGGGTGCTTCTTAGGGACGGAGGGTCTTGGGCAACCTCTGTAGGTCTACGTCTGCCTTAACTAGATCCCAGGCTGATTCACATGTACAGTGAAGTTTGAGAAGCACTGATCTAGATAATAAACAACAGAGCTAGGGTTTGATCACTGGCTTCAATGAGTCCAAAGTCCATACTCCTCCTCTGAACCAAGAGGGAATGAAAATATAATATCTTTTTGAATGAGTATGGATGTGGTGTTAGTCAGCTTTCTATGATTATAACAAATTCCGGAGAGAATCAGTGTATGAAAAGAAACGCTTCATTTGCTCACAGTGTTGGAGGTCTAGTCCGTGGTCTTTGGCCCCATTGCTTTTGGGCTGGTGGGGGGCACTGCACAGCTTGGCAGGGAGTGTATTAGGAATCAGGTACTAGGAATACAAGATCATCTCTGTCTTCCAGGAGTTCACTGGCAGAGGGGACATTATGACAGTAACCCGTAACTGTGATATTACAACAAATGCTATTGCAGAATCTTGAGGAGGGTAGAATAGTACCCTATCCCCTACCTTCGCCCCAACCCTTACAGTCCTTACATTAAAAGGAATCATCTTGCACCAATGCCTAAACTTAAAGGAGACATGATGGCTGGCTGGTTGATTTGATCGGGGTTGAGACATAGCCCCAAAGGGATAGAATGACCCTGGGATAGAATCACCTTACTTTGTACACATCAGATGCTACTTGGTACAAATGGTTATTTCAATCTAGTTTAGAAGTGAATAGAGTAAGGGAGCTCTGGACACGTTTTGCTGAAATACCAGGTGACTCTTTGGTGGAAGAGTAGTAGTTTCTAAAACCAAGCTTCTGGGGCCGGGGAGATGGCTCGGTGGAATAAGCACTTCAATCAAGCTGCTGCTGTTGCTGCTTCTTCTTCCTCTTCTCCTTCTCCTTCTTCTTCTTCCTCTTCTTCTTCTCCTCCTCCTCCTTATTCTTCTTCTCCTTCTCCTCCTCCTCCTTCTTCTTCTCCTTCTCCTCCTCCTCCTCCTTCTTCTCCTCCTCCTCCTTCTTCTTCCTCTTCTTCTTCTTCCTCTTCTTCTCCCTCTCTTCCTCCTCCTCCTTCTCCTCCTCCTCCTGGTTTCATTCAATAAATTCTTGCTGATGCATATTTCCTTCTCCACAAAAAAACAAAACAAAACAAAACAAAACAAAAAACATCTTTATATTAAGGGGCCAGGGAGATGGCTCAGTGGAATAAGTGCTTCCCTGGCAAGTGCAAGGGCCTGAGTTCAATTGCTGGCTCCACCAAAAAAAAAAAAAAAAAAAGCCTTCATATTTCCTTCTCCTGACCTCTTGGTTCCCTGACTCTGTTCTTGGGTTCTCTGTAGCTGTGTCAACATCTTGCTGGAGAAATGACTGGGAAAGGAGAGCGCTGAGCCAGTGAGCAGGGTTTTGTTGCTGTTTGCTTCCCTATGTCATGGAGCTGCCTGGCTGATCGCTGAGCAGGTGACCTGCTGTCTCCATGGCAGAGGTGCTGCTCGTGCAGCAGCCTGAGTCCTCCTGCACTGTTAGGAGAAGGACATAACATCAGGCCAGCAAGCCAGGGAGAAAGTGAAGGAACCAGGAAAGGAGAGGAAGCAGGCAGGAGTCCCCTTGATGAACAAAATGGTTTTGCTTTAAACAGTGGCTTTCAACTCTCCCCCCCCCCACCCGAAAATTTGCCATAAATACATTTCACGTAACAACCCAGTTGCCAATACAGAATGACAAGAAAAGGTCACATGATGGTACTTAGTCTCCACCGTACACCCCAAGGACTTCCATTCTGTTTATGTCCACTTCACTGGAAGAGATGGCTCCATGCTCACTGATGGGTTAGAGCCCATGATTTGATGATTATTGATTTAAAATCTCAGGAACTGAGTTCTCTGTTGGTGGGATGTTAATCAGCACAGTTACTGTGGAAATCAGTATAAAAGTTCCTCAAACATCTAAAAATCGAGCTGCCATTTCATCCTGCAGTTCTGCGCCTTGGTGTGGGCCTGGAAGAATCAAAGTCAGCCCATGCCGAGCTGGCCACGTAGCCCACGTCCACTGGAGTGCCACCCCCCGCAGCCGAGCTATGGAACGAGCGGACACAGACGAGTGAGGAAGGCGATGTGGTGTAAATATTAAGTGGAGTAGATGGAGACATAAAGGAGAACAAAATCATGTCATTTGTAGGAAAATGGGTGGACCTGGAGAACATCACGTTGAGCCACGTGAGCCAGGCTCCGGAAGTCAAGCGTGTAGAACGCGTAGCCCACGTTCACTGGAGACTACTAGAGAAGGGGGGGTAGTGATGATCACCGTACATCAGGTGCGTGTGCCAAAGTGACAAACCCACTGCTTTGTGTAACCAACACACACTACTAAAAAATAAAAGTTGTTTTAAAACAGCAGTGCTCTGAGACACTATAGGAGACTCCAAGGGTCACGGGTTTGTTTGCAAATTGCCACTCTCCAGCAGCATTGACGAGACCAGAATGAGCAAGTGTCCTTCCTCGGCTTCTCTTCGTCTGAGTTTCTCCCTCAGAGGCTGAGGGTAGAAGGGGCTGGCGAGGGCTGGGTGGTGGGGCCAGGCTGAAAGGCCTACTGTGGTCAGGACGGAGCTACTTCTAAGTGTACGTCTGAGAAGTTCAGACTCCACGTGGAACACAGACGCATTTTCTCTGAAACATTTTCAAGCTTCCTCATTCCCTTGTGCACCGGGGGAAGAGTAGTAGCTGCTGGCAAATGTCAGGGAAAATTATACAGTAATGCAAACCAGGTGATAGTAATAAAAGGCATGTGTCTTGCCGCTAGTTTTCTCCAATCAAGACATTTTATTTTGCAGCCAGCAAAGGGGGCTGCAAGAAACACAGGCTGCCAAAGAAAAATCTGGGGGTGTCACACCCCCACTGATATTTGTGCTAGTAGGGTTGGCTTCCCTTAGTTAGAGGGCGGGGAACTCCATGCTTAAGCATTTGGGTTTCTGTGGTGGGGCTCACCTGCTCGCTCTGCCTTGTCTTGCCTGGGCTCTTGCGTAAGGCTCAGAGTGAGACCAGGTTCTGGGAGAAAAAGTTGCTGAGGGAAAGGAGGTAGGGCAGGGAGGGGTGAGAGCAGCGAATGCAAGATTTTTCCTCTCTTTTTTATTATGGTAAAATACACATAGCGTGCAATATTCTGTTTTGACTTTGAATATACAGTCTGGTGGCATTAAGTCTATTTTCATTGTTTCACAACTTCTCCATCCTCTCAACTCCCTGTCCTCCCCTCGCTCAGCCCCTGGAGATCACCATTGTACTTCCTGTCTCCAGCACTCAGACTCTTCTAGGTTCTTCATGTGAGCAGAAGCATGCAACATTGTCCTGTCAGATTGATTTCACTAAGCATAATGTCTTTCAGATTTATCCACCCAAGCTTCATTTTAGCAAGGGTCAGAAGTTCCTGCCTTTCTAAGGCAGAATATTTCTGTCCCAGCCTATGTAAGTTGCTGTCACAAAATCCACAGAACTCTGTATAGCTTTTACGTGGTAGAAACACATTCACTGCAGGTCTGCAGGCTGAGAGGTCCAAGGTAAGGTATCTACAGGCTCAGTGTTTGCAAAAACTTGCTCCTGTGTCACTGATGGCTGCCTTTGCACTAAACCCTCTTGTGAAAGAAGCCACAGTGGGTCTTTCCTGGGTATGTTTTATAAGCACACTGGTTCCACTCAGGGACATGACCCTTGGGACCTAACTGCTCCAGTAGGCCCCACCTCTTAATACCACTGAGTGGCCTTTGGGATCAGCATCTGGACAAGCCAGTTCAGGGGACTCAAACATTCAGCCCACAACAGCTGCATCCCAGCTATGGCCACACTGTGTCCATCCACCAGTGGACATGTAGGTGGCTTCCACCTCTGGGTGTTGTGGAGAACGCTGCTGGAATGTTGGTGTGCAGGTATCTGTTTAGGATCTGACTTCCAGTCCTCTTGGGTACCTCCTAGGGGTGGACTTACTGGGTTCTGAATGTAGCAACTCTGGGTACGACTTTTGGAGGAGCCTGGGCTGTTCTCCTCGCTGGCTGTGCCATTTCACATTTCCGCTGGCAAGACACAAGGGCTCCAGTTTCCCCAGATCCTTCCTGGCACTTTCTTCTGGCTTTTGGGGGAGCACTGTTTAGAAGGATCAGTACCAAGTGTTGTAATGGGCAGTGACTTCTGCTGGCGCCTCTCAGAGACACTGTCATGCCTGCCTCAGGGTCATCCTGCCGAGGGACAAGGGACTTTGTCCTTAGCCAGTATCTCTTATCCTTTTGGCTGTAGCCTGACAGAGAAGGGCCCTGGCCATGAGCTGTAGATGCTTGCAGTAGAGTTGGTGATGTGAAGGAAACGCGGTGAGGATGGGTGCTGACAGGACAGTGACGCTGTCTCCTAAGCCTTGGTTCAGGTCACTTAGCTTGTTGTCATTCACCTATATGACAGAAGTAAGAACAGGAGGTGCCTGGATCCTGGGATGCCTGTAAGGATTAGATGAGTGAAATGTATGAGGGGCTTTCTTTCTTGTGATTCTAGGGATTGAATTCAGGACCTTGCGCTTGCCAGGCAGGTGCTCATTGTACTGAGCTGTCTCCCTGGCCTGAGGGGGTGCTTTGCATGTGGGAGGTCATACACTTCTTCTTTTTTTTTTTTTTTTTGTCTTTTTTTTTGAGACAGGGTCTCACTATGCAGTTCAGGCTGGCCTTAAGCTCACTTTGTAGCTCAGGCTGGTCTTGAACTCACAACAATCCTCCTGCCTCAGCCTCCCGAGTGCTGGGATTACAGGCATGCGCCACCATGCCCGGCTGGTCATACACTTGTGAGAGCCGTTGTGCGGGATGCTGTTGGTTACAGGGGCAGTGCAGATGTCCCTCTGGGATCTGGCAGGGAGCCAGACCCAGCATGGCTTCCACTGGACCAGTGGCTCAGTGAAGTGGCCCTGTGCTGGCTGAGTGGCCTGTGGGCTTCAGCCAGCTTTTCTGTTAAGTAAAGGTGGTGAACATCAGTTACTGCTCATTGGTTCATTAGTTCACCCACTCATCTATTTATTAGTACTTACAATGTGCTACATATGGCTTTATTATCTAGGAGGGAAACTGACATTATAGTGTAATCAGAGCGTGTAATTCACCTCTAATTCAGGTGACTATCGCAGTCCCGATGTACTCCTGTGGCCTGGTGTGTCACTGCCATCCCAACTGCTGTGGTGAAATTTAATTGATGGTGCAATTAGTGGTCAGCCCTCACCATCTCTTCATCTCCTCATGCATGCTGGGTTTCCACTCTGTGCCAGACTCTTCTGAGTGAGGGGATCTGGGAAGGCTGCTCTGAGGAGCTGGAACCAGCTCTGGGCCTCCAGAGAAAAGGAGGTGGTAGCCACACAAAGACTTGGCAGAAGGGAATTCTGGGAAGGAGGATCTAGAAGGGCGGAGGTCCTGAGACTCAAGAGCAGAGGGCAAGTCACTGTGGTCAGAGCAAGGTGACAGAGGGGGACAGGGGCCAGAAACAAGGTCAGGGTGTGGGTGGGCGGCTCAGAGGCCAGATAAGCCAGAAGATTGTCCGGAGAGGCATTGCCAGCAAAGCCATGCTGGGAGGCAGTTTCCCCTCTTTGCAGATGCCACAGGCCAGGAAAGATGATACACTATCCAGCGTCTGCAAGTTCAGGTCCATTTCCGCCTCCTCACTCCGCTGCCTCTCCTTAGGTAACAGCCATGGCTCGCGTATGGCCTCATGTTGACATTTAAGTGTCACTGTGATAGGGCTAGGAGGTGTGATTTTTAAGAGGTGCTTAGGTCCTATGGGCTCCTCCCTCATGAAGGGGATAACGCTGTGGCTGCAAGACCGAGAGCTGCTTTTTGTCACATCAAGCCCCCTCCTGCATGTTTTCTCCCGGCCACCCCCCCTTGCTTCCTCCCTCTTGCCCCACGGGACGCTCTGCTGTGCTATGATGCAGCAAGGGGGCCCTTGCTAGATGCCACCCTGCGGTCTTGGATGTCCCCACCTGCACATTGGTGAGGATCCGCAAGACCCAGTCTGCCCCAGCAATTACTCTGCCATCACAGTGAAGGCGAGCCTTTCAGAACTTTCAGTGACACAAAAGGCCCATGGCGGCACACAAGCCATAGGTTTGCCCCAACTGTTTACAGCAGCTATGACGCTTAGGGTAGAGTCAGCCGATCACGGACTGAAATGGGGAGCAAATGAAACCTCTCCTGTTTTAAGTTGTGGGTGTGGGTGTTGTGTCCTGGTAACAAGGAAGCCAACTAATACAGCCACAAAGACAGGTAAGACAGTGGTCGGTGTAATGTGTGCAAGAATCCAGCAGAGTGCTTGTAGGTTGGAGGGAGGGTGGGAACATGTGCTTTTCAGTTCCAGAAAGACTCCACAGTAAGCGGTGTGGGCCCCACACACTGAATAACCCCGCTTGATGTCACAACCTTGACCACTAGTTTTGCAGCAACTAGCCCACGTGTTCAGCTCTCCCCTAGGTGGTGAGCACCTTATTCACCTATCTCCTGCTGGTGCCCATGCTAATACCTGGACACGCTAGAGAGCTGATCGATGCTTGTGGAAAGATTAGGCTGGGATGTTTTATTAAAACCAGCAGAGCCACGTTTTCTGGGGCTAAACTGTAAAGGCCACTGAAGGTGAGAAACTCTGCTGTGTCACTGCAGAAGAAGAGGACTCTCTGGCGCGGAGATCATCTCTGTGCAGAGGAGCCAGGGCTTTTGGCTCACACCAGTGGCTGTGAAGTGGTGGAATAGGGCAGCCTTGGGCGGAGGAGAGTTCAGCACCTCTGGGGAACACCAAGAAGAGAGGGAGGTGCGTCCGAAGGCTGCAGGCCGTGCCCACGGGAGAGTGAGTCCCCGCATCTGCAGAGACCGCAGTCGAAGCCGTCCCCTCTCAGCCGGCGTGGTGCCATGGCCTGCAGCTGATGTTCTTGTTTCCGATTCGTTCCTCACAGGGCACACAGCACTCGTTCTGTTAATCACCTTCCTTATTCCCTACCTCCAGAATCCCACTTAGATTGAGGAGTCCAGCCTGTCCCCCTATTTTTCAGAGATAATGATTGAATGAAGCTCATCATGGAAGTCCCCTTCTTTGCATCAGTGGTGACCCAGGCCAGGCACCTGATTGAACCAACAGGAAGTCTGGGGGCTTCTGGAAATGGTTCCTTCATTTCCAAGAGAGCTGGAAGGGACTGCCTCTTCTTCCTCGGGGTGTCATTGTGCATGGCCGCCAGCCTCGGGGACCGCGGCTGGTCCCTTGTGCAGAGGGGCTATGCTGAGTTCTACTCCAGCACCCTGGGGGTAGTGGAGGAGAAGGGTGGAAAGCCTCTGCTGAAACATCCAATGCTGAAGCAGCCCGCTAGCTCTCCTGGCTTCTTTTAACTAAGGCAGGACATATCCTTGGTGATCAAGGCATTGCTGCGTGGAATTTTCTGTTGCCTGCAGTCTAAGCTTCTTAACAGATGCACAAACTATCCTACTATGTACTGTTGCCAAGAATGTTTTGTAACAGGCAATTTTGATCCTGTCACACCTGATCAAAGCCCTTCATTTCTTCTCAATACCCAGTACATTTAAAAATAAGCCTCTCCATTTGACATTCAAGGCTAAGCAAATGATCCTGCTTTTCAGGGTAATTTGAGTCCTACATTTAAATTTAATTCTCTGATGTTGGTTGCTCCTGCATGGGGTTCCCATCATGGGATCCACTTCCTTCTCACTTGTCTTTCTTTGCTGATACAACATTATGTGATTTCCTTTTTTTTAATTTTTAATTTATTATGTGATTTCCAAGACACCTTGCATATCTTTTCCATCCCAATCTGCTCTTATTTTTTGGAAAAAAAGGTAGAACAAAATTTCACAACCCAGTAATAGGAGAGTTACAATAGTGAATACATCGCATGTTATCTTTGAAGCAGTTACTCAGAGTACAAGATATGGGCATAAATATTTCTCCAGTGGATATTAACACAGCCCTTCCTTAATACTTTCGTGTCCTCTCCTTTGGTGCATGCCATGTTCTGCCACCTCATGATTGTTATTTGTATACAATTTTGATACAGTTTGCTAGAGCCACAATGCCCCATGTTTGGAGGGTGGACCTCATACGACATGACTGTCCTTCTACCATCTGTTATAAAGACAGACAGCATTAAGGCCTTCTCCAGATGCTGGTGATTTGATACTGGACTCCTCAGCTCCAAAACCAGGATAAATAGAATATTTTCAATATCGATGGTCTATCTTGGGTATTCTGCTCCAGCAGCACAGGAAAGACTAAGACACATTCTGCCTTCTGGCCTACAAGCCCTGGGGATAGGGCCACATACCCCAGGGCAGGTGCTCAGCCTCCCCCGTGCGAACACTGGAAGGCCAAGATGTCAAGGGCTCACCCCGGATCTGCAGCTCTCTGCTTCCCGTGCCTTGAGCTTTCTTCTGCTGTGTGCCTATTTTGATTTGACTTTTAAGAAGAAAGGAGCACGGTGGCCACTAGTCATGCATGTGCAATGGTTCCCATGGAAGGTAGAAGATAATTGTTGGGAAGGTAATTGGGAAGATTGTTGGGAAAATACTCTTTGGACCAGTCTCTCTTGTATTCTGTATTTGGATAATTAGGCAAAGGACTTCAAATTCTTAAATAGGGGATGGTAGGGGCTGCTTTAGAGGATTGGCATGGGCCTAAGTGGAGTGAGAGGAGGCCCGTGCGTCATCTGTCTTCCTTACTTCCCAGGCTAACTGTGTGGTCTTGTGCCCATGG
Organism: Ctenomys sociabilis; assembly: GCA_004027165.1. NCBI lineage: Eukaryota > Metazoa > Chordata > Mammalia > Rodentia > Ctenomyidae > Ctenomys > Ctenomys sociabilis. Next base: position 48,883 of record PVKA01010138.1, on the reverse strand, counting down.
GGGTGGCAGGTCTAGGTTGTGCGTGAGGCACAGCTGATGTGGCAAGCTGAGAGAACATCTACTGGTTCTTCTTGGAGAGTGTTATAATTTGTGTCTGGTTGTCCCCCCCAGAGCCTCATGTAGTCACGGGGCAGCTTTTGAAGTTTGTGATTGCTTACTGTGAGTGTGGGTGCTGTGCCCACTCTGGGGCAGGTGATCTGCATTACAATGTAGGAGGGCAGAGAGGCTAGCTAGCTGCCAGAGCTGCTGCCTCTCTGCTTTTTGCTGCTGCCATGAACAGCTGCTCTGTGTGATGGGCCGCTCTGCCTTGGAGCCAGCTGAGCATGGACTGCAACCTCCACTAACTGTGAGCTAAATAAACCATTCCTTCCTTCATTTTGGGCATCAGGTATTTTGTCCCAGCAACAAGGGAAGAGTAATTAAGACAGGGCGGCTTCCACATTCACAGAAGAGCCAGGAGGAGGGTCGGCATTTCCCAAAGGCTTTATCATTTTGGAAGCAAGGGCAATCGTGTTGGGACTGCGAGGAATACCAAGGATGACAAAGAAAGAGGATGGCTTTGTGGTCATGGAGTTGCTGAGTTAAGAGAATTAGGAGTCCTCTTATCTTGGGCCTAGTATGACAGGAAACAGTACATCCTCTATATTAGTCCTTTCCCGTAGCTGGGTAAAGTCCCTTTCAAACATAAAGAGAGGAGGTTTATTTGGTGCATGATTGCTAGAGAGCAGTTCACAGTCAGCTGGCCCTAAGACAAAATGAGTGCAGGGGAAGGTATGGCAGAGGACAGCTGTCACCCTGCGGCAGCCAGGAAGCAGAGAGAAAGGGAGAAACTGGGGACAAGACCACCCTTCCCAGACACGCCCTGGTGACCACCTCTTGTGATCAGCCCTACTTCTTAGTGGCTCATTCAGACTTCATCAGTGGGCTAATGTATGATCTAATCAATTTCTGAAAACCCTGCCTCTGCCTCTGCACACACAAAACTTTGGGGGAACATTTTCTATCTAAACCACAACACTTTTTTTTAATTTTTTTTTACAGTTAATGCCATTTAGGATTGGGATTTATGCTGCTGCAGTAGCAAGAGTTGCCTGTGCTATGACACCATGAGGCTGGCATGCTCTCCAGGGGTTCTTCATGGAGGCTTTTCACAGAATTCCTGGAGGAGACTGAGCAAAAGAGATTATGATACTTAACTAAATTGAAACTTTTCTTATAAAACTTGACAATTCTATTTCATTTGTTTTTGCAGAATTTGCTGATTATTAAATAGAAAAATCCATTGACAAAGGATAGAATAGCTGATAAACACAGCCCATATGGTGCTTGAAGAAATATTCAAAGAACCAAGAGAAAATGCAGATAAACACGAATTTAACTTCACACCAGCATTATCTACTGAGATTTGATGCTTGCTACAAACCCAACATGTTTTATTTTCTCAGGGCACAGTGAAAACAGAAAAAAAAATCATAAATTAGAACAAGGAAAATAAATGGAGGCTACTCTTGGGAGTGAAGACTGGAGATTCTTCAGTGTCAGACTTTTTTTTGTGTTTCATTTGTTTGTTTTAAAATCAGTAGTCAGTCTTTGAATAAACAAACTGCTGAAATGTCTAATGATAAATCCCTAGGGTCAGTGGAAGTGATTCTTCTCCTCTTTCAGCTTCTTAAGAAATAAAATAAGGAACATATAGAAAAGCATCCTTGGGATTAAACACTTGCAGTCCCAGCACTCTGGGAGGCTGAGGTAGGAGGATCACAAGCTGGAGCTCGGCCTGAACAACTTAGCGACTTAGAGAGACCTTGTCTCAAAAAATTAAAAAGGGCTGGGGATATAGCTTAGTGTAGAGCCCTGAGTTCAGTCCTGAAGATCCCCTCCCAACACACGCACACACACACACACACACACACGCACACGCACACGCACACTCTCACACACACACATGCACGCACACACTCACACACACACATGCACGCACACACACACATTCACACACACACACACTCTCTCTCTCTCTCTCTCTCTCTCTCACACACACACACACACACACACACACACACATGCATGCACACACACAGCACCCCAAAGCAAGGCCACCCATACTGGCTCCATGGCAAGACTCCTCCCCCAAGCTTCTCCAAGTCTCAAAGTCTGGCAGTTGATACTGAGAGAGCTGCGTAAAGCTGGTCTCAGCAGGTCCTCTCACCACAAAAGCTCCTCCCTGCTCTGGCCTTAAGTGCACCTTGGGAGTTTTTGTCCTTTTTTAGGACAATAAGACTTGAAGACTTGGAAGTAGTAGCTCACTAATTTATGCCAGAGACTTGGAAAATGGAAATCCCTGGGCCATGTGGCTCCTTCTGTGGGGAAATCTATATTCATTTCAGATTCTTCAGCTAAATATTAACAAATAATAATGCCTGAAGGACTGGAAAAGAAAACCCAGAAGCCCCAGAGCCTGAGATGAAGTCAGCTTCATCTCAAGCAGCCGCCTGGCTCAGGCCGAGAAAGCACAGCAGCGAGGACCAGGAGCTGTTGCCGAGCGGTCTCAGGCAGTTTCCCTGGCTGCAGAGTGGTGATGATCGCTGGCTCTGGCAGCTGAGGTGCATGAGGAGGCAGCACAAGTGGGCTGCTCCCGGCTGGTCCACTCGGGAGAAGGCACCTGCGAGAGAGCTGCTTCACAGATTTGCAGCCCCTGGTTCCAGCAGGCAGCACATCCTTCCCTGCCCTCAGTCGTGGGGCCGCCTCAGCTCCCTCCAGCTCCCAGGCACATAGCAAGCCCCACTGACGTGCTTGCAGTGGGCAGCCTCTGGGATCCTCCTAGGGATGTGGGCCCCCGTGCCCTGCTAAGCCCGCCTCCTACGATGGCCACGTCATGTGACGCGGTATCATTTTGGTCTGCGTGGCTTAGCTGGTGCTCCTGGGAGTACCTGGGCACGCGCAGTGTCTCTAGGGAGGAGTGGGACACCTCAGTCTGTGGGCTCCACGAGGCTTATGGGCCCAGTGCTCATTGTAGGACTTTACCTCCTGTCCCCAGTAGCTGCCTGTTGTCTCTGGGAGAGAGTAGGACAGTCTTGGGCCTGGTGAGATACAGAGCTCCTGCCCAGGCTGCGGGTCCCTTTCTCCCTTCCCCAGGACCTCCCATGTTTCAGGAGGTAGAGGAATCTCAGGTGTGGTAGGAGAGAGGGCCTCCCCTCCCCACATACTAGCACTGGGGCTTCTGATTGTCCTGCTTGCTGGTAGCTTGGGGCTCACCTGATGCTGGAGAAACTCTCATCTGGTCCAGGGAAGGAGTAGTGAGACTACGGGGAGGCTTCTGCCCACCTCCAGGAGGCCTTCGGGATCCACGTCCACGGAGGCCACCTTCCTGAGCTTTCCCATGGTCCTGTCCTCTGGGCAGGCTCCAACCATCTGTTCTGCATCACCCGTGGCTTCCTAGAATTAGAGGCTGAACCGACAAAATCTCCACCAGAGAGGAGCGAGATAAACACAGTAAGAATGGAAGAGCACACGCTGAAGTATCCACAGAAGACATTGGTGGTGTGCAGAGCTAGCTGCCTGAGACTGGCTTCTCTGCAAACCAAGAGTGCAGGATAAGACACCTAGAGGCTGAGAGCAGGGCCGCTTCCTGCAGGCTGGGCCGCATCCCCCACAGAAGGCAACCGCCAGCGTCAAGGCACGGAGGTTAGGGTGGCCTGGCTGACTGTGGGCCTTAATTTATTGCCAACAGCAGTCACTGACTTAAAGGTAGCTTTGGCTGCATACCTGCTTCTGTAATGAGAGCCTAATGTGCCTGCAGGGGTCTGTGTGGTTGGCTAGAAGGACACAGTGGCTGGGGGCACAGTTTCGTGGGTGACTCCAGAGGAGATCTGCGCAGAGGAACTGGCCTTTCACTGGGTGCACAGTTAGTGCGCCAGGGGCCAAGAGAGGAAGCGAAAAGATGGAAGAAGACCGGCACTCCCTCATCCTCCCTTCTCTGAGCCCTGCCCTGGAGGACCTGTCTTGGTTGCTGTGTCCTGAGCTTAGCTTGTGAGAGATTTATTGTGGCTCACAGTTTCAGAGGCTCTGGCCCATGGCTCTCTGAAAGACAAGTAGTAATGAGGAGAAGTGGGTGTCGGTAGAAGAGAGCCGCATGCAACGTGGCAGCCAGGTAGCAGAGCGAGCAGGGAGGCCCCGGGAGGGGACACCCTCTAGTGGCACCCCACCTCCTAACCACAAGTCAGCTGCAGCAGCCCCGTGCTGCAATCACAGTGCCAAAGCCATGTTCACTGCAGCAGACACAATGGTTTTTCATAAGTTTTCGATCTGCCATTGTTTGACTCCATGGATGCAGAACCTTCACCTGTGGAGGGTCCACTGCACCTGGTTTTAAAAAAATGAACAGACTTGTGAAAACACCTCATGTCATTAGCCCCCTGCCCCAGGACATCTGACTGAGGAAAGCTGCCATCGGAGCTCATCCATACTGACGGTCTGAAGTGTCACTCGCCCAGCAGGGACTTTCCAAGCAACCCCCAGGAGGGCAGAGGGATGCAAGCGCTTAGCAGGATCGCATGGCTGGCAAGTGTAGGCCCGACTGGACCCCGGGCTCCGGGACCTGGTTGTCCCCCTCTGTGGCCTTGCTCTCTGCCTGCTGTGGCGCTGGTTATGTATGACAGTGCTGTTCTTCGCAGCTCCGTGGGGCGTGTCCGCGTACATCTCTGATTATTTCAGCAGCATAAATTCCTAGAAGTGCAGTTGTCAAATTGGCCATTTAAAAAGCTTTCGTTAGGCCTGTGCCAAGTCTTGCTGCACTCTTAGAGGGCAGGGAGTGCGATAATGTCCTCATCACCTTCTCCTCAGAGCTGCAGAGGCCCAGCCTGGCACGTCGCTGTCTCCCCTGAGGTTGCTGAAGGCAGCTTCCAGGGACTGATGCAGGAGGGCAGACCTCATATTCTGCACAGCTCACCCACGGGACGCACGCCTCGGGCCAGAGCCCAGCGGTGGGATCAGAGGACCACGCCTGACAAGCGAAATGCAGGACCAGCCTGGACGGTTCGTGCCAGTTGAGCTTTCCTGCATCACTCTCTCTGCGGATGTCTTCTCTTACTAGGTAGATATGTGGTTCCTATTTTGGATGGGGAAACTGAGCCTTGCAGAGTCTGGTTTGCTCAAATGCCCACTTGGGAGAAGCAACAGCGAAATACCTTGTGTATCTGATTCCGCATGTGTGCTCTTACCAGCTGCCCTATCGTGCCTGGGTCACTGGAGCTGGGTTGCTGCCGTCTCCCTGGACGTCACCGACGGCCTGTTTCCTCCAGCCCGTGGCCTATGGGATGCTGCTCAGTCACATGTCTGTGTGTGCCCAGGTGCGACTGGGGCAGCTACGGTGTCCACGTCATGCGCTGTACCTGGCAACCCTGCAGGTTCCCTGCTTCCTCACCCCTTCCTGCGGAGCGGCCCACATGGGAGCTAGGGTGGCTAGTATCGTTTGGGTGTGGTTCAACCTCCAGGGTTTCTTGCATTAGAAGTTTGGCTTCCAGAGTGGCGATGTCCAGAGGAGCACAGATCTTAAGGGGCGGGGCCCAGTGGGAGGCCTTTAGGTCATTTGGGTGCTGCCCTCTGAAGGAATAACTTGGTCTCCTGGAATGACTCTTTTTGGCAGCGAGTTCTTATGGAAGGAGCAACACTGGTGCCTGCCTGCTCCCTGGCCTCCTGTCCTGCCTGCTGTGAATCTCCTTTGTGGCTGTTGTCACGCACCAAGTGAACTTTTTTGCCTTGAGTTCCATAGAGGTACAATTCATCCCACAGTAGGGATTGAATTACCTCTCAAGTAAGTTTTCTAGAGAAAGAAAATTTGCAGTGTAGACACTGTTGGCCGGAAAAGTGATTCCCAGTCTACCTTGTATGTGTCTCCGTTTCCCCTCATGAGTGGTGAGAATGCACATTTTGACTTGAGTTAAACTTGTGGGGAGATTTGCCACATTTATTAAAAATATGGGCGATGTAGTTGGGTATATCATGGCTCTTTGTATGGGACAAGTCTGTTCACGGGAAGAAGGAGAGATGGTGGGGAAGAAGAAAGGGAGGGAGAGAGGGAGAGAAACTGACATTACAAAGACAATGTTTAGTCCTGGGGACCCCCTCAGTCTTCACAGCTCCCCATCACCCCCAAAGTCACTCCTCTCCTGATCCCAATAGTGCTGATGGGAAGGTGGATAGCTTTCTACTTCAGAATAGCACGGGTCTGTTGAGGAATCAGAGCAGGGTCGAGAGGGCAATCTTATTTAACTGTTTCAAGCACAAAAAGGATTGATATTTGTTCTTTTTAAAACTTTCATACTGAACTGAAAATAATGCCCTGGATCACTAATGCTCTACTCTCCCACAGCTTTAGAGTCTTGGGGTATGGATGAATGAAGGTTCAGACTCTCCTACATGCACAGAGGAACTTGGGGAATACTGTCCACTACTTGGTCAAGGGACAAAATGAGGTGCTGTGTGAGTAGAGCCATAGGGTTTGCTTTATTTTAATCTCTCAGATTTCACAGGAAAGCAAAGCTCTCAGGAAAATGAAAATGGGATATCTTATTAATCTTTTTTATAATCCTACCAATATTCAAGATATGTTCATTAAAAATCTTTCCAGCCAAGACATTGTACATGGGACAGAGGCTACCTAAAGTTTTTGTCATCTCCATTGTCTCCTGTCTTAGTGGAGCCTGCTGATTTCTGGCTGGCCACACAGGTTCTCACAATGACACTCATTTCCCATCATCCTTTGCAGATTAACATGGTCATATGACTAGGTTCTGTCCAATGGGGTGCAAGCAGGTGTGTGCAATTGATAAGCAGTGCCTGACTCTTTTAAGGCTCAATGATAATGCATTGCCACAGGAGAGGGTGGCACCTGGAGATAGTAGAACAAGGAAGAAGGTATTCACAGGTAGTTGGTGTCTCTGTTGAATGTGATTGAACTCTCACAAATACACTGCCCAGCTGTGAGCAGGGTACCTTCAGATCTTCTATCAATGATCCTTTCCCCATACCCACTTCTTGGAAGCTGTGCTCAGGATAAAATCTTATAAAATGATTATTACTGATGGTTAAATCATTTCTGACAGTTCCATGCAATATAGCCTAGTATCTGGATATGTGTAGGACTGCTGAACAATTGGCTTATGCACATTAGGCCTGAAGGGAATTATTCCCTTCACCTCCAGTACTGTTTTGGAGCTAGAGAGCAAGACAAGATGCCAGTAGGAAGCCAGGCGGGAGGAGCAGCAGGGGAGCAGCAGCTTCCCTGGAGAAGCCTGGCTGTTTGGTCCAGGCCCAGCCAGTCAGCAGAGGTGAGGAAACGGGTGTGGACCCAGCTCAGAAGAGCCAGGCTGCTGGATGAGTGGGGTCAGCTATGTGCCCTGCTGGATTTGTCTTCTGTGTATAAGGGAAAAGAGACCACAAATATTACACAATTTAGACCATTTCAAGTGGGCCACGTCACACATCGACGGGGCCCTTTCTGAGATACAGATGTGTGCACTGAGGCCTGAATGGCCAGGAGGAGGCAGCCATGTGGAGGGCAGGTGGGGTGAGAACATCCCAGGCTATGTGTCAGTTGGCACGAAGGTCCTGAGGCCACCGTGGGCTTACAGTGTTGCAAGAAGCCCAGAGAGGGGCAGTGTGGGTGGAGCTGGGGCAACGGGAGGTGCTGGCGGGCCAGGCAGGGGCTGATCCCACAGAAGGTGGCTGTGACAGGGAGTAGGACGTGTCCCAAGCTTGGCAGAATGCAGGCTATCGTCGGCTGTCATTCCTCATTCCTCTTGGTCAGCTGCAGAGCTTCCCCTCTACCACACGCACTCCAGGCTGCCAGACTTGTGTGAGAGTCTCTTGCATGGACCATAAAATCTTGCAATTCTTAAGTCAAGGAGAAAAGATCTGCAGATGGAATTGGTTCTGGCTGGGTGCTGTTTGTTTAGGAACCCAGTGGCTAAAACCATCCCAGTAGTTCATGTTCCTCTAACAGGAAAAAAGTCTGGACACCGTATGGCCAGAGAGTGTCAATAAATCCTCAATAGGGGCTGGGGAGTTGGCTCAGTGGAATAAGTGCTTCCCTGGCAAGCACAAACATAAGGGCCTGAGTTGAATCCCCAGTTACACCAAAAAAAAAAAAAAAAAAAAAAAAAAAAAAAAAAAAATCCTCAGAAGTTAGGCCCTTCCCAGTAAATGTGTGTTTGTCTTCTATCTTCAGGGTCCAATGTGGCTGCTGACACTGTCTTTCACATCTTCATTCCTGATAGCAGGTGCACATGCATAAAGAAGGGTCTGCCCTCTCCCTTTAAAGAGATCTTAGAATGAGATAAGTATTCTTTTTCCTTTTATCTCATTCATCAACATGGCAACATTGAGGAATCTGGGAGAGAGTAGGTAGGTGATAATGTGCCCGAGTAAAAATCTAGGCTCCATTACCAAAGCAGAAGGAAAAGAAGATTTACAGAAAAGCAAAGAGCTGCCTTTGTCACTAAGCCCTCTTATGATTTTTTAGTCACTGATTTTTTTAAAAAATGTATTTGGTACAGGGTCTACAGGGTCTCAGTACACAGATCGGACTCATATAGTGATTCTCCTGTTTGCAGCCTCCCAAGCACTGGGATTACAGGTGCATGCTACCACGCCCAGTCTCAATCACAGTCTCAGTGAGCCTGGGGGGTGGGGCTGGCACAGCACATGGGGATTGAACCCCGGTCCCTGTGTCAGCCTAATCCGCTGAGCTATCTGGCTGGCCTAGAGTTGCTGAATTTTATTTAGCTCCAAGGCCACTTGGGTGGGTCAGGAGAAGCTACTGTCCTGAAGGTAGCAGCCCTGATTTGCAGTGAGGTCCTGGCCCCGGAGGTCAGCAGCAGCTTGGCTGCTATGCCCTTGATAAACTGCTGGGGATTTACCCACCCAGTACCAACCAGTCAGCCCTCAGGAGTACTGGAGAACAGCCACAGAGCGAGTGTGAGAGGATGATCTTGAGGTCAGGGGCTGGGGAGATAGCCTAGCATCTAAGTGCCTGCCTGGCAGGCGAAAGGACCTGAGTTTGAACCCCAGTACTGCATGCTATGCCAGCCCTGGGAGCTTGGGCACCAAGCCAGCTACCAAAACTGGGTGTGTTGGAGAAAACCTGTAATTTCAGTGCTGAGAAGGCCGAGATGGGGGATCACTATGGGTCTGAGGTGTGTAGCTAGACCCTGTACCAAATAAAAGATTAAAACAATTTTTTAAAAAGAGGTCAGACTAGCCGCAGTCAGATACATGAACAATAACAATGACACAACAGCCTGATGTCAGAGCGGAGCTACGAACAGTAGGTTTGGGCATGACAGGAGAAGGAATTGCCACCCCTGCTTGGGAGGGTGGGCGAGAGCCTCCCTCAGTCCTCTCAGCCATCTCTAATCAAGGCTGGACATGGCCGGATGTACCGAGGACGGCTCCAAGAGCAATGTGAACCCAGAAGGTGGGTCCCCTGCGGCTCCTCCACTGCCACGGGTTGGGTCGTGGTTGTCTGCTGGAGTGAACTGGGCACACAGCGAGGTCTGTGGAAAACTCAGTCGGTGAGGAATGCGCAGTGTTCAGCGAGGAATCTGGTGATGACCACAAGATAGCCTGCAGAGGTCTGGCTGAACCGCGCCAGAGCGGCATGGGGTTTAGTTTATTCCGCAGATATTTTCAGGAGCGTCCCTCTGCCCAGTGCCAGGCTCGGCCACAATGCCAAACCAGATGGCTGCGGTCCAGGGCTCAGGGGCTTGGGGCTCAGGTGGGAAGACACATGCATGGGAGCAGTTCTTGGCACAAATGCATCAGAAGGTCTTGGGAGGGAATTCCAGGCCCTGAGAGTGCAGAGGAGATCCCGTCTCAGCCAAGTTCAGGGGAAGCCGACCCCTGCAAAGAGCTCTTTTCTGTGGTTAAGCTATCATGGTCACGGCCAGCCAAATAGCTCAGCAGGCTAAAGTGCCTGCTTAAGCAGATGCGGGGGCCAGGGTTCGATCCCTGGCGTGCTGTGCCAGCTCCACCCCCAGGGTGAGTGAGCTGAGATGGTGATTGAGACTAGGTGTGGTGGTGCACGCCTGTAATCCCAGTGCTTGGGAGGCTGAGCACAAGCAGATCACTATGGATCCGATCAACGTAGTGAGACCCTGGACTAAAATACATGGTAAGCACATATACTGCAATGCCTTTCCTCTTCATAAATATTTGAGTGTAAAGCAGTACAGATAACTAGCCCAATACTAACGGCAACAGGGCGAGGGATACTCTGGATAGAGTGCCAACACTGTGCACAGAACCGGTAGGAAAGGATCAACCAGAAGGTGGTCTTTCAATGCTTCATTTGCATGCCAGCACAGCCAATCAATGGCCACCATTCCCAATCCTTCATTTGCATGTAACCGGAAACTAAAGGAGCTTTCTGATAGGACCACTGATGCATGCCGGGATGCCAAGGGGTTACTGGAGAGCAAGACCATCCCAATGCCTTATTTACATATGAGGGCGATAACCTGGGAATTTTGGATACCAAAGGCCCCCTCCCCTTATTCTCAGGGCCGCTGTCACTCTCTACCACCTGCTCTCACTCTAGCGTATACTTGTTTTCTGGCTTCAATAAATGTCTACTTCCGCTGCCTTTTCTGTGTGTTTTGCCCAGATTTTTCTTTGGGACACCAACAACCTGGCAGGAAGCCCGCAGAACCCTTGGTCTGGAACGCTGCTCTCCAGGTCTCTCAGATGTGTTCATCCTTCACCCCTGCACCTTTAGACGCCTCTAGCTAGGCTGCTGCACCCTCCTTCACACAGCCCTGCCACGGGCCCAGCAGCTTGATCTTGTGTCGGGGAACTGTGAGGCTTTGGCCTGTGACGGGCCCATTTTTCAAAGACCGATGTCCTTAGGGGTCACCCAGGGTATTGCGCATTGAGGCTTCTCCTCCTTTTCTAAGGGGAATAATGATGGCATTCCATATTTCCTGGGTCTGTGTATCTTTCAGTGAATACCTTGGTGTCTCTGCACCTCGGTTATTGTGAATAATGCTCCAGCACACATAGGAATACGAGCAGCCCTTCTAGATCCTGATTCTCCCGGTTAAACATTCAAGTATGGGAGAACTAGGTTATATTCTCTCTGTGTTCTACAGTGGCCATGCCATCTTACAACCCCACGGAGTCTCTAAGTACTGCACCTTCTCCACATTCGCATCAGCACTTACCATTTTAAAAATAATAATCTCCCTAATAGATGAGAGGTTACATCTTAGTGTGATATTTATTTCCAGCACTCTGATAAGTATTGATTTTGTTTTGAAGAAATGTGAACTGATTGGTCCATTCTAAAAACCGTGTTGTTTTCCTCCTTCATTGTTGAGGTGTATGAGTTTCTTCTATATTTGGATAATACCTCATCATAAATATGGTTATAAATAGTTCATCCCATTGCATGGGTTGCCTTCTCCATGTTAGCTGCCCCTCGGCTGGGCACCGGCATCTTAGTTTGATGTTCTCCCACTTAACTATTTTTGCTCTTGTTGCTTGTGTTTTTGGTGTCAGAACTGAGAAATCGTTGCCAAGGCTGACATCATGGTTTTCCCCTGGGAGTTGTGTAGTTTAAGCCTTTAATCCACATAAACATCAATTTTTAAAAAATGACTTTCTGGGAGAATAATTTCCAAACAATATAATTTACCATTTTTCAGGGAATTGTTTGTGCCTCAACTTTGACGGGGGACCACCACTGCTACTGTCAAGATGCTACACTTGTCTGTCATGCCAAAAATCAGCTCCACAAGCCCTTTCTGCTACAAACTCCCACACCCCTGCTTTTAGATGAGCACAGATTTGTTTCCATCACCACTGATTAAATTTGTGCTTCCTGGGATGGGTCATGTAGAATATACTTCTGTCATGTAAAAGATACTCTTACGCAGAATATACTCACCCATCTTCCTCAGCACGATGCTTTCAACATTCATGAATATTGTTGCATGTGTTATAATTCTTTGTTTTTATTACTGAGTAGGGCTTCACTGTATAGATATTCTATGCTTTATTCATCCATCCATGAGTGAATATGATCATGAGTTCTTTCTGATTGTGGGCTCTTATCTATAATGCTGCTATGAATATTCACAAGTAAGGCTTTTATAGACTCATGTTTTATTTTTCCTAAGTAAATACCTGGCATGCAATTGCGGAGTCTTAGGGAAGCTGTATTTTCAACTTTGTAAGAAATCTCTAAACTGTTTGAAAATAGGTACACCTTTTTTACTCCACCAGAATTATATGAGCTACCATAGTCTATCTATTCTGTATCCATTGCTGCATAGTTACTACAGTGAACTCAGAGACTCGAGATGGCATATATGTGAGGTCCTGCAGGTTCTGCAGGTCCACTGTCTCAGGCATTTAGCTGGGCTCATGGCTGAGCCTTTCTGGATGCCATAGCCTAAAGGGGGAATTCTCTGAGGTTTACTTAAGAAGGGTCCACTTCCCAGCTCAGGGGTGCTTGATGGGGTTCACTTCCCTGTGGTTCTCAGGCCCCAGCTCTTGCTGGGTGTGGGCCAATGGTCACCTAGGTTCTCTGTCCAGTGGACCTCTTCCTCAAGTCCAACAAGAGATCCTCATTCCACAGAGTTGATTAGGAAGATGGAAGCTACAATCTTATATAAACACAAAAGCAACATCCAATCACCTTGCCATGTTCTACTGGTTAGACGCAAGTGGAGGTTCTGCCTACAATGTAACAGTCTAGTCTGAGACCATGTCCCATGGAATTGAAGATAAAGGAGGTAAACAAGATGAAGGAAATAGCTCCCAATAGCAAGAGGGGACCTGAAAGTGGATTGCACAGGCACACTTTTTCCAGGAGTTTTTATACCAAAAATTGACCGGAACTCAGAATACTCTGAGTCAAACTAAGGACTGAAATAAGCTTACTTAAAGTAGAAATGGGCTGATGAGGAGTCAAGGAATGTAGCACTCCTGTGTCTGCAGATACCTCTTGAGCTCTATCTAAGTGAATTATTGAAAGAACAACACCAGGAGGAAAAATGTTTCCAGCTAGGTAGTAGCAGGTGTTTGACAGTAGCCTTCCATCGCCTGGCTTATTGCCTCACTTGTTACTGCCCAGAATGTAACTGTCCATCTGGTTCTTGCTAACCTGACTGCAGGCTCATGATTATCTGACAAAGGCTTGGTTATTGTGACACTACCTTGGCACCTGTAGGAGATACTTCCTGGTCCTTGTCTCAGTCCAAGAAACCAATATTTGTAATCCCAAAGTTACGTTATTGGAATCCCATCAAGTTGATTCCAATCTACCACTTTCCATGCAACCCACAGTGAAAATGAGGACACTAAATTATATTTTTAATCGTTGAGGAGTTGAGGGGCTCTGAGTCCTGCCATGACATGGCTTTCCGGAACCAAGAGAGTGACCCAGGGCCTCACCCGGTTTTTATTCAGTGGGGGAGTGGCTTGAGAATTGACTGAGAATTGTGGGAAGTAGGTGACTACAGTGAGCTGAGCTAGGTGGGTGGCCTACATTTACCTCTGCCATATGCAGAGAGGATATGCAGAGGGAGTAATCTGCATTATATAATTTAATGTTTTGGGAAGTCTAGGGCTTCAGCTTTGATGCAGTCTTTCAAGCCCCAGAAAGTCATAGCCTCTATCTCGAGGCTTGATCCCAGCTGGCAGCATGGAGCATTAGCTCTACCGTCCTGTCTCCACCCGGCTCACGTTAAGGAGCAGCAGGCTTACTAGGGAAACACGCATGCCACCTTCAAAGACTATCACCAGCACCTCAGCTAGACCAATACACATTGCTTAAGGCCAACTGAAGGATAAACAGAAGTCCTAGCCAGCTCTGTACATAACAATATAAGGAAATAGGATCAGACTCAGTCAAAATGGAGACAGTCGCTTTTCTTTCAAGGAGAGCTGCTCAGGTGGTCCCCTACAGGCACCAATTCCTCCCCTGCTATGGTCTGCTTATCTATAATAGTAGGATGGGAATGGGTTCCATGGTGGTGTGGGTTGAATCCCAGGAGATGGGTATCTTGGGGGGCCATGGTAGAGTTTGGCTGCTGTACCCACATCATCAATGTTTTCATTTTAGCCTTTATAGTTGTGTATTGCTATGGTGCAATTTTAATTTCCATTTCTTTGATTTTTAATATGTTGACTATCTTTTTGTGATTCTATTTACCATTTGTGTGTCCTTTTTGGTATGATTTATATTCATATCATTTGAGCCCATCTCTTTTAAGAGTGAGTTCTTCTCTCTCTTTTTTGTATTTAGTACAGGGTTTTCCCTTATTTTTGGATGAAAGAGAGTTAAAAAATTATATATATTCAAGGCATTTGTCAGATACAGTTCCTACTAATATTTCTTCACAATCTGTAGTTTTTATGTTCATTTTCTTAACGATGTCTGTTGATAAGCAGAAGTTTATGTTTTATTTTTTGGTGGAACTGGGGAGAAGTTTAAATTCTCTAATAAATGTATTGATTTTTCTTTTTATCATCATTGCATTCTGTCTCCTAAGAAATAATCTGGTCACAAATCGGTAAGATGTTCTCCCATGCTTTCTTCTAAAGGTTTGTGATTTTTAGCTTTTGTATTTAGGTCTGTAGCACAGTCGGGGTTCTTCTATGAATTTGTTTCTGCTTGGATGAAGTGGCTGAACTTGTTTTCAGTATTCCACTAGGAAATCTAGTTGTTCCAGTACAATGTGTGGAGGAGATGCTTGCTCTATTACATTATCTTAACTTCTTTATGAAAAATCAGCTGATTATGTGGATCCATATGCTTCCCGTTGGTCCTGACCCTGTTACCACGTTTCTCTCATGACTGTAGAGTCACTGTGGTGTCTTTAAATCAATCAATAGGAACACTAACGTAGTTCTTTTTTAAAATGCTTGGGCTAGCATAGATTCTTTTTATTTTTACATAAATCTCAGAATTATTTAATAGTTACAAAAGAGGCTTATTGAGAATTTGAGTGGGATTTTGTGGAGCCAATAGAACAAAACAGGAAATTTGCCATCTTAAAACTGTTGCATCTGCGTTTCATATACACAGTATAATTACCTTTCCCATTTATTTCAATGTTTTAAAGTTTCTACCAGCTATGTTCTATGGTTCTTTGATACATTTAATTTAAATTTATTCTTAATTATCAATGTTGTTTGGTGATATTGTAAACAGTATTGTTTTAAATTTTGATGTCAGTTATTGCTAGTGTTGAGAAATGCTATTAATTCTGTTTGCTGATACGTGGAATCTATCTCACGATAGTGCTAGAATCCCACTCCTTAGTCTTAGGAGCTTGTTTGCAGGCTCTAAGACTTTCTTCCTATGCAGCTGTGTGGTCCCTCCTAGCTTGTCCCCAAAATCAAAATGATCATGAGAGGTAACTGTGTTAAGCTGCAGAGGCAGCCACGGCAGCACGACCGAAGACGCTCGTGAGGAGAACTTGCACAGCTGTTTTAGGAGGTGAAAAAATAAAAGGAAAAATGTATGCAAAGGAGAGATTTTTGAGGGAGAATAGTGGCAACAATGTGTCTTTTGTGACAATAGGTATTTTTTAAAACTAAAGCATTTGCTGTACTTTGTGGTCACGCCACATCTGTACGGCCCTGTGAGACCAAGTGAAGACCAGATTTTCTTTACACTGCTGTCACACATAGGAAGCTGTCCCATCCAGTGAGTGGGACAAGCGTTATTCCCAGCTGTCCTAGATCCAGGAATGTTTCCCTGTTCCTTCCAGGTGGTTCTTGTTTTATTAGCCCATTTTTGCCATATGTAATAGCCACTTCCACTGCAGGTATTTGGTACATGTACATAACGCATCCTAATTCTTTTTATGTCTCCTCTCCTCCTTTCCTTTCCCCTTCTCAACATCTCTTTGTGCCCTTTCCTTTGCCAAAGGTCTATCTCTCTGTTTCCTTTTGTCTACATTTCATTTTGCTCTGTAATTTATTTGTACTTCAGGTTTCTTACATAAGCAAAACCATGTAATATTGAAGTTCATGTGTTCGATTTATTTCCCTTAACATTCTGGTCTCTGGGGTATCTGATTTCATACAAATGACTCCATGATCAAATTCTACATTTAGATGAGATCATATCTCCACATAGGAGAACCCTGAAAATACCTCCTTCTCCCCTCCTCTTTTGGGCTATGGTTAGACGTTTACTTCCATGTGTCTTACAATCCCCCAAATATATCGTTATTGTTTTGCTTTACATTGTCAGATGTCTTTTGAGGACATGTTCTCAACTAAGAGTCAAGTCATATTTATCCACATTTTAAATTTCCTGTCGTCCCTCACTACTCCACAGGTCTCTATGTGTCATTCTTTTCTTTCCCTTTCGAGAACTTTCCTTCCCATTGCTCTCAGTGAGCTCTTCCAGGAAGGACTTGCTTCGCTTTCGTGTGTCTGAAGTCTTCCACTTTGCTCTTTAAAGACACTTGCTGGGCAGGCAATTCTGGGGTGACCCTGTTTTGTTCTATTCTGTTATGCTCACAAGTCTTTACCATTTCTATCTAGAGATCGACAGCCATCCATATCATTCTGTCTTCGTATTTAGGGTTCTGTCTTTTAGTCTGCTTGCTCCTAGGATGATCTCTTCATGGCCAGGGCCCAGATGTCTGGGATGGACCCACATAGAATGCTTTGCTGTGGACTTCTCTTTGAGGTTCGTAGATCTTCACGGCTCTCTAGTATTTATGGTTTTTCCCTTTTTTCTTTTTGAGCTGGGGATTGAACTCAGGCCCTTGTGCTTGCCAGGGAAGGGCTTATTCTATTGAGCCATCTCCTAGCCCGGTTTTTATAAAATTTGTAAAACATCATTTCCTCACATTTTTCCCTGTCCTCTTCCCCGGATTTTCAAAGACTCAAACTGCACATACATTAGACTTATCTGTCTCACAAGTCCCTGATATTGGTTTGTAGAAGTCTTTACTCCTGGTCTCTGTTCTGGGTGCTTTGCTGAGTCTTCATCTTCAGCTTCCGGACCTGATGCTCCCTTGGGACTAATCCACAGTTGGTCCCTGCAGGGCAGCGGGCAGCACTGTGCAAAGTCCCTGTGGTGAGGTCACTGTGGGTCATGCTGGGAACCACAGGGGTCCATGCAGCCTAACTGAGTGTTCGGGGTCTGTGCTCTGAGCAGCTGCATGGAGCCCTCACAGGAAACGAGTGGCAGTGCAGTGGCCCTCCTCTGTGCACGCTCCCCAAGGAGCCGGCAGTCTTCCCCTCTGCAGCCCAATGGGAGTAGCCACCTTCTCTTGTCTTCCAGAGGGGCCCTCTGCTCTCATCTAATTGGTTCTATCTCCTGCCACACAATGCGGCCACTGACTGCTCCCAGGTCCCTCTGTGCAGCAGAGCTGCTGTGCCTGACTGCTGTGAATGATGAAGAAATCTGAGCTATGTGAGAGGAAAATAGGAACCTTGCCTTGCCAAGTCTGCATGCCAGCCGGTGTCCTTGGGATTTCATTGGGATTAGCAACTGCCTAATGAATTGGGTTCTGACCATTCCTCCCAGTGTGCTTGGAAATGTTCACTTGGGACAAGGCAAAGGCAATATCTTCTGTTCAATGTGCCCATTATTTACATATCTCTTCTGCTAAATATTTGTAATTTTCTTGCAAAAAAATTGCTGACATGAGGAGGTCAGCAGCCTTCCAGAGAGAGCACTTGGCTGCTATTCTGAGACTTTCCAGCACTTGTGCTAAATGAATGCCATGCAGGAGTTGAGGTGGGGAAAGGGTCAACTCCATTCACGAAAAGCATTGTTAGAAATACAATACCCGCCTTGCCTGTACCTCTCAGCCTTGCAGTGAGCCAGTCGGGGTAGACCACCTTAACTGGGAGCCCGCCTTTGTCTTGCTCTAAATTTAGAACTTAGAGGTAAAGCTAGAAAAATGTGCCTTACTTTGGGTTTCTCTTCTAGAAAATGAAGTTTGATTTTTCTTTTCCTTCTCTTAGTCTCTCCTTCCCTCCCTCTTCTTTTCTCCTCCTCTTCCTTCCTCTTCTTCTCCTTCTCCTCCTTCTTTTTAATAAATAATATCATTTTCAGTTGCCGAAGAGAAACAAAATACAGACTGAATAAATTCATCTGAATAAATGAATACATTAATGAATGAACTATTTTCACCCAATGGGCAGTGGAGGAGAAAAATACAATGTAATTTTTATGATCAAGTATTTGGGAAGAATAATTTAACTGTCTTGACACCTACAGTGACCAAATAGCCAGTTGGCAAGAGACTGGCTAAGGAACTCTGCCTGGCAGAGGAACTGAGAGTGTCCAGGAAGGAGAAGACCAGACACTTGCCATTGCAGACTAAGGGCCTTTGCAGATCATTTAGGATTCTAAAATTGTAGTTTCTCTCTTTGTATAATGGTTACAATAATATGTCTCATAGGGTGCCATGAATATTAAGTGCCCCATTATAAACTGTAATGTCCTGTTATTACTGAGAATGGCCAGATTTCAAAGATGCAGAGGCTCCCAAGGGCTGCTGTTTGAACAGAGGAGATGTGGTTGGAAGGAGACTGAAGAGCAGCTGGACGTTGGAGGAGCCACAGAGAGAAGGAGAGGTGCCCCCTAGAGGCCGGAGGACAGGATGACCGGGGAGCAGGACATCTGGACCAGCCTGCTCTCCCTATGGGAAGGAATGTTCCTGGGCCTCTCTTTCTTGATCACCCTTCTCCACACTCTAAAGAGGAGGCGGCAATCCAGACTGAACCTAGCACAACATCTGGGCCAGTGTTGACAGGGACAAGAAGTGCTCTGCAGTTTAGTTTCGAGATGAAACATGGAGCTAGAGCCAGTGCTTCCCAATACCGAGCTCACATCCATGTCTCCCGAGAGCACTGTGAGAAGCTTGGGCTCACCTCCGGGTTGCAGAGGCAGATGTGCTGGGAGTGTGAGGACCTGGGTGGTGGTGTTGAGGCTGCTGGGGCTCCTGTGAGAGGACTTAGGAGATCTCAGGTCCTGCCCCCAACTCTCTCTCTCCCCCTCTCTTTCTTTCTCTCTCTCTCTTCATTTATTGGGTACAGGGCCTCACTACACGGCTCAGACTCATAGTGGTCCTCCTGTCCTACCCTGCCCAGTGCTGGGATTATAGGCATGTACCACCATGCCTGGTTTCCATGGCTGGCAGGGTATGTAGTACCGGGGATTGAACTTGGGTCCTAGAGCTTTCCAGGCAGGCTCTTAGACCTCTTCATCTTTTATTTTAGATGCCTTTGTTACTTTGTTACTACAACTCAATACTCAACAGCCATAGATGAAAGGAGGAGAGGTTTACCTGGGCCATGATTTCAGCCTGTGTTTGGCTGGCTCCAGGGCAGGCTGGCAGGTCACAGGGGTGTGACAGAGGAGAGCTGCTCACCTAATGACAGACAGGAAGCGGAAATCAAAGCGGAGCTGGAGGGGTCTCCAGTCCATGCCTCCAGGGACCTGCCTTTAGGCTCCAGCACATCTCCTAAAGCATGCTCAGCTGTCATGTCCTCAGTGGGCTGATCCACCAGTGAGTGTCCAGTCACCTCCCTCAAGCCCCACACACGGTGCATGAGGCTTTGGGGGAGACCTCTACACATAAACCATAACAACAGTCTCTGGCAGTCAGCGCTCTGGGCCCTGCTGTCAGCTTCCTGGTTGCTAAGACACCACATCTAAAGCCCCCAATGTAGAGGAGTAGAGGCTCAGTTAGTCTCATGGTTCCGGGTGATTCAATTCATGATCTGTTGGCTCCAAAGCAGAAATATCACGGTGCAGGGCACAGTGAAGCACAGCTGCTCAGTCCACAGTGGAGGGAAGCAGAGCAGGGGAGCAGCACTAGCGAGGAGAGCGGGAGGAACGGGGTACAGACTTAGAGTCATGCTCCCACAACGCACCCGGAAGTATGCTGCACCAGCCACCTGGACGTCTCCAAAGCTCATCAAGTGGACACAGTCAAACTTAACCCTCACATATGCTCAGCACAGGGAAAGCCTGACTCCCAGAGCAGGACATGACACAGTCACAAAATTGTGTACTACACAAGGTCCCCTGAACCTTTTCCTGTGATGTTGTCCCTGCCTCTACTGAACTTAACTGCTTTCTGAATAGATACTGGTGTGGCTGATCGAAAAACTGGATCCCAACAGTCTCCTGAATCCCAGGGCATAATTGCAACCCCAAATAAGTCACCTTTTATCCATTTTATTTTCAAATCATTACTATTTTAAATTGTGTTTGTTGTCCATCTCCTCCAGTGTAAAGATCCATGAGAGCAAAGATCTCTTTTTGTTTCACTCACTGCTGTGTCCCCTATATCTCCAATTGTTCCTGGCATACAGGAGGTGTCTAACCAGTGTGTGGTGCATGAATGGATCGCTCACTAGCACTGTGTAGAAGTACATACTATGTGCCAGGCACTGCAACTGTGCCCTCATATTCAATGTATCCATGTATCATCCTATTTAATCCTCACAACAAACTCAAGAGAGAAATATCAATACTTATTTCCACTGCAGAGAAGAGGTAATTCAGAGGACTTAAGACACCTAGCTATGATCACATAGGCGGTAAGGAGTAGAGCTAGGATTTGAACTCATGGCTTTTCAATCCCAACGACAAGGCTCTTAACAACTGCCGGGAGTAATTCTTATAAATGGTTGTGAGGCGAGGATGTGTTCTCAGCAGGCACTGGCTGCAAGCTTGCTCTGCTCTGGCACTGTGTACTATGTGGTAGTAATCTAGAACACCTTAGGTACACAGTGTCGGGGGACTTAACACAATCTAAGGACTGAGGGCTTAGACTCTTATAATCTACTCCCCACATCCACAATTCTTCAAGAAATCTACCACAAAACTAAACAAGCTCGTGTTCATTGACTATGCTATTCAAAACAGTGTTAAGCTGGTAGCTCAATGTGGTGGGTTGACTAATGGTCAACTTGTAATACTCAGCTGAACTGAGTCAGTGTGGTGCTGGGTGTGGGTGGCCCAGATGAAGATTATTACCAACAGCATTAAAAGGAAGAAGGAAGATGGTGTGCCACTGATGCTTCTAGAGAAGCAGGTCACACTGTGTTCCTGATATGAACTCATCTGTTCCCATCGTTCGAGCTTGGCTCCTCATTGTTGCTGCAGATGGCTGTGGTTCTTTGGGGGGAAAGGGTCCTTACTTTGAGCATGATTTCTTGGCTCCAGTGCAGATTCTTAGCTTGGTAGCACAGATCCTTCATCCTTTAAAAACTTTTTTATTTACTAAAAAAAGTATATGCTTGGTACAGTGTGCCCAGGAGTGGGGCTGGTGCGGCATGTGGTGCCAGGGATTGAACCCTGGTCTCTGAACTTGTGTAAGCAGGTGTTTAGTCCACTGAGCTATATCACTGGCCCTTAGAGTCTTCATCCTGCTGGTGAAAATTTTCTAGCTTTCCCCACTGCCTTTGGGCCTTCTCAGAGCAGATCCTTGACACAGACTCGCATTGTTGTGGGCTCTACTCCCCCAGCTGGGCTCTGGAGGACACTGCCACGGACTATAAGTCTTCACCTAGATGCATGCAGGATATTGTTATGGGACCCTCAGCTGGAGTCTTTGGGTCTCTAGTGTGTGGACAGATCCCCTGCATTCCTTTGCATTTGACTCTTTGGGCGAATATTGTAAAACAATCTTATAAATTATGTGTCCTTTGTTAAACTCATTCCCTTGTAAAACCTGACCACAGTACTGACTGAAAGGCTAACACAGGATTAAAATGTGTCTTTCTTGATGGTAAGCCTGGATAACTTTTATTTTGCCCTTTATATTTTTCTACAGTGAGTCTATATGAGTTATAATGAAGAGATTGCTCAATGCATTATCCTACATAATTTCATAGTGGATCCCTCTCAGGAAACAGGGCATTCCAGAGAGCTGATCTTAGCTTCTGGAGGTGACCCAGGTTTCCAACAAGCTGAATATGTGAGCGTGTCCGCCTTCTGTAACAGATGGCTGACCCTTGGTAGACTACCGCTCCCGATCCAGTTGATCTATCATCGTGGTTGACAGTAACTCACTAGCACCATCTCCAGGAGAGAGGAGGGAGGACAGAGAGAATGGCTGCTCCCTCATCTTTAGGACGGTTATTTCTCACTTCCCTTGCCGTTTGACTGTATGTAGCTGCAAGGGAGGCTGAACAGCCACATGCCCTACCAGAACTGACACTCAGGAAGCTCCATGATTAAAAATAGGCCCACCAACAAATGAATGTCAGAGGGTGCAGGGTAAGGTGTTATGTGTTGTGTAATACCCAAAAACATTTGGTGAATTTATAATGAAGAAATAAATCGATATAGAAAATACAGTGTTTAAAAGATGGAGGAGGCTAGGCTATAGCCCAGTGGTGCAATATTTGCAAAATAAGGCCTGAGTTCAATTCCTAGCACCAAAAAAACCCCCATATATACACAGTGGAGTACTATTGTGCCATAAAAGAAAACTTGAGTTATTTGTAGGAATATAGAATCACCTCAAGACCATATGTTAAGTGAAATAAATAAGATACAAAGGCTTGGAATTGCATGGCTTCTCTTATATGAGAAACCCAGGCTATAGTTAAAGAGAAAATTAAAAACTCAATTGTAGGAAGTCGGGAGCTAGCTCTTTGTCAGATACGAAAGAGGTCAAGAGGTGGAGTCATGGGGGAGAGAGCAGAGGGAAAGGGTACAAAACATAGGAATGCAGATATGCTACCTTCCTATACCGGCTCTGCAGGTGGAATGTAGACATCATACACTCCAAACATACAGTATGAGAAATTTAATAAGAGGAACGTGTATGCTTTCCAGACTTGGTGGCAGACTCCCACACCGTACTCTTCTAATGGAAGTATGCGACAGCGGTGCATCTCAGCAGCCGTGCTAGGGAAGTGCAGGAAGCAGTCTTTGTGTTCACTGCTTCGTACAATGAATGACAAGATATGTACGTGGTCATCAAAGTGTAAAGGGTAAGTTTTACCCATGTTATATCCCTGTTATATTTTGTGTATTTATACATTTTAATGAAATGTTTTCTCCCAACTTTTCTCATAGAATTAGCCCAATTGAGTACAATATTGCATGAAAATCTGCTTTTATAATGTAGGGAGGAGGTTGAATGTGGGTCATCAAGCGACTCAGCAACTGATGATGACGTGGACCATGTAAACCAAAGAAGTGAGCAAGAGATGGCAGAGAGGTGCAGAACGATGACCTTGATTCGGATGAGGAAGAAAAAAGAAATGTAAATCAGTGAGGGGCTAGCCGCAGTGCCGCGCAGCGGTCACGGGTTCATGGATGCTAGATCTTTCTCAGACAAGGTGACCCATTGGAACGGAGCCAGAAAATTCGATGAGGCTCCTGCTGGGAGTGAAATCTATTGGGTGGGTGGGCTGCCAGCGCCGGGATTCCATGCTAGCAACTGTCTGTAACAGGCGTCACGCTGGGAGACGTTTTGAAGCGCGCGAATAATGATCACAAGGAGACTCTCTAGGTGCATCAGCAGTGGTACTCAAAGCCATATTTATCCTGAGACCTCACTATCTGACCTAGAAGGCTTTCTGGCAGGATTTTATCATTCTAATTGTTAGACTCCAAAGGATTCAGGGAGAAGTGACAGATGTGGCATTCGAGTTCTCAGAACAATAATGACATTCAAGAGATTTGGTTTCCTTCAACATTGCCTACACTTTGATGACAAAAACACCAAGAAAGAAAAAAGTGTAACAATTTGGCTGCTATTCACTTATTTGTTGAAAGGTTCATTTTGTACTGTCAAGGAATGTATACACCATTCAAATACGTGACAATTGAGGAACAATTTGCATTATTTCATAGTTGTTGAAGCTTTTGGCAATATATGCCAAATAAATCTTCTATATATGGTATAAAATATATGCCCTGGTAGATATGAAGACATTTCATGCCCCAAATTTAGAAATTTACCCTGGAACTCAGCCATCAGGTCTTTTTTTGTTCAGTAATAAACCATATGACAACGTGAACAGATTCTATGCACCTATTTCAAAAAGTAATCCAAATGTCACATTTGACAATTAGTTCACTAGTTACCCATTGAGGTAACATTTGCTAAAAGCATACCAGTTGACCAGCACAAGAACTATTTGCAAGAAGAAAGCCAACATTCCCCAAAACATGTTGCAAGTTCACAACAGAGAAATGTACAGTACAGTTTTTGGGTTTCAGTAAAACCTAACACTGGCTCCTATATGGTGAAGAAAAATGAAATAGTACTGACTCTGCCAACATGACAGCATGATGACAGGAAGGGCAGTGAGGCTGGGTGTGGCGGTATGCCCCTGTGATCACAGCGCTTGGGAGGCTGAGTCAGGAAGATCCTGTAAGTCTCAGATCAGCCTGTGCTACACAGTAAGTTCAAAGCTGGGCTAGACTGCATAGCAAGAACCTGTCTCAAAATAAGCATAAAAGACTGACAGTGAACCTTCAACGTATATGAAGGCAGAAATGAAAGGTGCAGTAAATGCTGATGGGTCATGCCAAAGCTGTGATGTCACTCAAAACACAAAGGGTTGGCCGGCGGTTGTTTTGACTCTAAGCATATCAGGCATAAATAATTTCATAGTTTATAAGGAGAAAAGCAAGCACAAAATATCGTGGAGAAATTTACTTATAGGACTGGGACTGGAATTGCTAAATGATCAATTATAACAGAGGAAGAATAGTATGCTGTGGCCCAAAGAACACTTCAAAAGAATTCTGGAGCAAACCAGTGATCAGGCAGGTGCAGCATCACAAGAACCTCTTAAGAAGACCAGAAGACCAGGAGGTGTCCAGTATGCCCGACCGGGCAAGACAGAGATCAGGCCTGTGTGGAGTCAGTGCAAGCGA
This sequence comes from Ctenomys sociabilis, assembly GCA_004027165.1. Taxonomy (NCBI): domain Eukaryota; kingdom Metazoa; phylum Chordata; class Mammalia; order Rodentia; family Ctenomyidae; genus Ctenomys; species Ctenomys sociabilis. The sequence continues at coordinate 23,988 of PVKA01010138.1, read as the reverse complement.
TGCTTGTGTCCAGAACATGCTGCCCGCTCCTGTGAAAACTGCCAGAAGTGTGGTAAGTAGGTCGTTCTGTCCTTTTTGAGACAGGGTTTCACTATGCATTTCAGGATAGCCTTGAACTCACTGTGTAGCTTAGAATGGCCATAAACTTGCAGCAGTCCTGCCTCAGCCTCCCAAGTTCTGGGACTGAAGTAAAGGTTGATTTTCTGATGATGTTTTATTTCTATTTTCATTGTAATTCATACAGCAATTCATTTCTTCTGTTATGTTTTCTTAGATTTTTATGCAGGTAAACAGTTGATGTTGAAAATATTGATGTTTATTCTAAACATTCCATGCATAGTTGACATTTTGCTTTACTGATATTTTATTTTCCTGCTACATGGACTTTGTATAATATAATAGGAAACTCCTGAGAAAAGAGGGCGACAAGAGAGGTGACAAGTGCAGCCTGCTGAACAGGAAAGGAAGGCTGAGCACAGGCGCTGCCAGTGAAAGTGACACGTATGTAAGGCACATGCTACCGTCATGTGTCAAGCCTGCCTTGGATGTGATCACTGAAGCAAAGATTATCTTTGCAGTAGAGTTTTATTTGCATTTCATTACAATTGACACAGGAATTTCCTTCTGCTAGCTTAGTTTTTTTAGATATCATAAGCAGGTAGACAGTTGATGTCGAAAATGTTGTGGCTTACTCTACACACTCATTACTTACTAAAAATATGTAATATTTTATTTTATTGATATTTTATTTTCCTGAGAGGGACATACTATGTAGTATAATAGCACTCATACAAAATTAAGATGAATCAATAGAAGTACGTCTCTGTTGGGAGCTGGTCTCTCTCAATCTTATGAATGAGTACCCAGTGAAGGACAGAATGAAACAGAATTCACTATGGTTTGTGGGAGTCCAGGCAGGTCAGAGCCCTCAGGGCTGAGGTGGGACTTCTCCAGACTGCCCACTTTTTGTCAGGCATGGTAGCAGGGGCTGTCTCGGAAAGTGCACAGAACAGTTGAGGCAAAATATGTGGTAAGGAGCAAGGCCTTGAGAGGCTGGCACAAAGACATTCCAGGCAGGAAGGCCGGGCTTAATGCGAGGCCCACTGGATCTCCAGGGTCTCTACTGTGACCACTGACACACCGAGCTCTCTTTCTGCACACGGGCCACTGGCTCTTTGGGGATGTCGCCTAGGCCTGGGACAGACTCATAAATTAGTTTAGAGAGTCAACTGATTAATTCTAAACCCTGCTCAGCACCACTTCAAAATGATCTCCATCCCTCCTAAAAAATAAACACAGGGATTATCCCCCATGTGCCTTTGCTAAAAATTTTCTGTGGTATAGCAAAATCTCTTCCCTCAAGAAGTCAAACTTTTTGAAGTGGTTTTTAATTAGCTTAACACAAAATTGATTTTTTTGTGTGGAGATCTCCTTGAGTTCAAGGACATCTAAAGATGTGTACAAACACTATGCAATCAAGATACAAAAAGATTCTGTCACCCACTGCATGTGGGTGTGCACACACACTCAGTAATATATAGGCTTGGGAACACATCTGTTTTCAAACAACTTGGTTTGGAAATAAAAATGTTCAGCAAAATTTTGGTACAGGGGCCAGCCCAATAGCTCAGTAGACTAAAGTACCTACTTAGGCAGAGCACAGAGCTGGAGTTGGATTCCTGGCGTCCCGTACTGGTCCCGCCTCTGGGGTGCACTGAGATGGCAATTGAGGCTGGGCATGGTGGTGCATGCCTATAATCCTAGCACTTGCGAGGCTGCACACAGGAGAATCACTATAACTCTGACCTAGTAGTGAGACCCTGTACTAAAAAAAAAAAAAAAAAAATTTGGTTCCAATCACAAACTCCACATCAGGTGACAGACACGAACGACCGTGGCCATCTTCACACAAACACAAATGCCACCATCTTCCCCAAAGGCATAAAACAAATGAAGTTTGTAAATGGAGGCTACTCCAGTTTCTTTTTCATTTCAGGTGAGTTTCAAAGTAAGTCTGTCAAATGTTTACAAAATTTCTACAAGGATTTTGATTAAAATTCTACCAAACTATAAATCAGCTTTTGGGGGAAAGTGGCTTCTTTTTTATTGATTCTCCAAATCCATGAGCATGTTCTATCTTTCCGCATCTTTACTTCTTTGAGATCCTTTATCAGCAATGGGAAGTTTACAGCATATAAATTTTGTATGTATTTTGTTAGAATTTTACCTACGTATTTTCTTTAAAGGAGGTCCAGGATACAGTAATTTTTGTTTTCATTTGATAACTACTAGCATTCAGAAATATGATTGATTGCTGTGTACTGAGACTGCATTCTAGAACATGACTAAATTCAGTGCTGTGTGTCCTATCGAAATTTACATGTTGAAGCCCTGACTGTAGAAGGGACTACATTTGGAGATAGGACTTTAAAGAAGGTGATTGTAAGGGCATAGTGGTGGGTCCTAATTTATAAGACAAGTAGACCCCAGAAATGCACACACAAAGTGAAAAGACTGGAAGAAGGTACCCTGAAGACTCACATTTGTAAGCTAAGGAGAGAGACCACATCAAAAATCAGCCTTACAGCGCCATACATTTCAGAACTGTGAGAAAATGTTTCTGTCGTGTAAGCCGTTCACTATGTGATACGTTGTTATGGTAGCTCTAGTGGCGTGGGCCCTGGGGAGGGTAAGAGCCCTGGGGCCAGCAAGACAGTGACCTCAGCGCCATGCCAGAAACAACAGAACCCTGGCTGATACCAGCTTCCGGCCTGTAGCATTACCTCCTGGGGCTTTCTGCTCTCTAGTGATCCTTGGAATTCCTTCTTGAGGCCTTGCCCTGTCTCCAGTCAAATTTTACCTTAGATGGAAGCTACTCAGGTAAGTGATCCAGACTTCCAGGCTGGAAGTCTTCAGCTTTAAAAATGTGCAGCTGACGTCAACCACTCCTACGTCACGCATGCGCAGCCGCCTCCTTGCTGCCCCGGTCACGGGGCTCGCAGTGCTGTCTCTGCTCTCTCTCCTGTCTAGCCTGCGCTAGAATGCACTGCTGCAGGGGGCTGCTCCCCTGTTCTCCCCTCTGCCTCTTGTCCACCCAGCGGCCCCTACCCTCCCTCTACCCTCAGTTCCCAGCAACACCACCCGCACCTACTGGTCCACAGATGCCTGCTCTCCTGAGCTGAATCTCACTGGAGACAGTGGCAGCTTTCTTATCAGTCACTCTAGTCTTGCCTAGGACTTTCAGTTGCTTGCAGCTACCCTTGCTGAACCTGCCTTGGCTTATAGGACATATTTAGATTCAGGGCTTAGAACAGTCACATTGGCTGGATGCACAACTGTCAAAAAAGCAGAGTGCAGAATAATCCAGAACCTCTGTCAACAAGGGGACTCCCTTTTTTGGGTCTCAGGAGCGGGTGTGCGCATGCTCAGCCTTATCGGATGGAACGAGATTGGAAAAGGGTGCAGCACGTGTAGGGCAATGCTGCGCGGCACCCTCGCCTCCTCCGTGTCTTACACCGGCAGCAGGAGCCTGGGCTGCTGCGTGCAGCTGGAATGAATCCACTCTTGCCCAGGAAGTCATCCTACTCCTGACCTGGCTCCTGCTGGGGTTCCAAAGATACACACACACACACTCCACACCAGGGTTTCTCAAAGCAAGGTTTCTGTTATGCCACTTCAGGTGCTTGTTAGCATACAGATGCCTGGGCCTTGTCTTGGCTTTTATAAGAATCAAGGATTTGTGTTGGAACAAAGGCCTCTGTGCTTCCAAGTTTGAATGCTATATTTTGCCCTTGCCACTCCTGTGTATGCTATTCTACTTGCAGAGATGGTAACATGACAGCTAATTCCAGGTCTATTGGAGCAGCCAAATTTCTTTTTCTAAAAAACTAAAATAGAAATACATTGATTGGATCCTGGGGGAAATCATGATTTAGGTAATTGGCTCTTGAATGAAAGGCTATGGTCACAGGAGTGAGAAATGGCTCACATTCTTTACTTCTACCTTTTCATCCACATCTGCAGTGTTATCTTGCTCTTCCTTGAATCTAAAGGTAAAGTCTATTCTTTTCCCTTTGAATTTGGGCTGGTTGTGTCTTGGTTCGGCCAATAGGATTCAGTGAAAGTGGAAGCTCAAAGGGGTATTTCAGTGTCCCGAGGGTCCAGGTGGACTGGTGCCAAGACACCCCTATGTTCTGGGACACCAAAATGTTCAAGTCTCTCATATAAGATGGCACAGAATTTACATATAATATATGCACATTCTCTTACAAACTTTAAATGATATCTAAATTACTTAAGATACCTTATATAATATAGATGTTATATAGGTAGCTGTTGTAGTGTATTTTACATTTGCAATTTTATTACTGCTGTTTTTTAATGGCTATTTTCCACTCACCATAGATTGGGTGGATATGGACTCATGCATAGTATACAGAAGGAAGCCTCATTCATTGGGTTCTGGTGCTGTCCTGTGACAGGTTTAGCCAGCCTGGGCTGAGAGGTGACATGTCAGAGGGTCCAGCTGGCCTAGTCACAGGCACCCTAGAGTTTGTGGCCCTAAAGAAGCCAACTGCCAGCGAGCTAGAGAAGGGCCAGGATCATCAGAGCTTCTCTTGGGTCCACAGCCAGTGGCAGGTACTGCTGAGCCCAGAATAGCTATCTGTAACCCTGTGGATTGAAGGGGAAGGGGTGGTTCTAACCCACGGTGCCTCGCGTGAGTTGGCGATGCAACCACAGATGCTTCCTGTCACGGAATGTCCTACCAACATGCTAACATGGGGACACAGTCCCTTATCTTTCATCCTGAAGTCAAAACTCAGCAGAAGGAGAAATGGGGTGGACTGTGAAGGCCAGGTGGCTATGGGGGTGCAGCTGCTTTCCAGCTCAGAGGCTAATGATTTTCCCAAGGGCATTGGATCCATCCGTTGTAGCCAGTGCTGTCATGGCTTCTTCCCTGTCTGTTCGCTCACCATCTTTTCCTTTTGCAGAAAGAGCAGGTGGTCTGGACTTAAGTCCAACACTACAAGCATGAAGTGTGTTGTTCTGGGGAAGGTATTTCTACAGAGGTGGACTTCACTCTCAGTCAGATTCAAGGAGGCTAAGGCAGTGCGGAATAGCACAGTCAACATCACATAAGTCTTAGGAGTCTAACATGGAAGAAAAAGCTATTCATGTTTTTGTAGCAGAAATTACCAAATTAAAGCTCAACAGGAGTTTTTTGAGTGACTGTACAAAAGATACAGTGATTTTCAACTGGGAGTCTTTCAGAATTTGAGGATGAGATGGAACAGTGTGAGATTTTTTATATTAAGAGGAAACCTGGATTTTATAAGCGTAGAGGCTCTGTCTTTAGGAACAAAATTTTGCCTTGTGTTATGTTTGGCAAGGTTTCAGTGGCCTCTGTTTGATGAGATCAAGTAAGGTTTCAATATTGGAAATCACACCTGCATTGTGTATAGTGTGTGGTTTCCGTAAGACATAGCTCCTGCTAATTGCACCCCTGAAGAGCACTGAAATCCATTCAAAATCCCTTTCTTCATGAAGAAAGGTGGTAGACTGAATGAAGCTTGGTCAAAACTTTAGTGCTCAGAATTTTACTGGCAGACCTTTCTGAAAAAGACACGTCGCAAAACTTGCACACAACTCACACCCAGCCCTCACACCAGGGGCCAAGAGCAGGAGGGCGTGCCCCGCCCTAGGAGATGCGGTGAGGCCTGGAGCAGGCAGCGCACAAGCTCGGCTCTGAACACCGAGGAGGGGCAGGACAAGTCCCACGCTGTCCATCCAAGGCTTCGACGGAAACCCAGCCCCGAGCTGCAACTACACACGTAGTAGGGGAGCCATGGGAACTGGGTCAGGAAGGACGAGCCGCTGCAGGACGCTCCTCAGCTCACCACACCCCCGCCAGGAGGGCAGACAGCCTGTGCCGGGGCCTCCTGATGGGCGTTCCTTCTGGCAGAAATGTTAGGCCCTGAAGGGGAGCTGCTGCACTGACGGAAGGGCGTGGCTGGGCTGGGGCCCCAAGGAGAGACATACCCAAGGTGGCGGTAGCTGTCCTCGCTTGGTCAAAGGCTCTTCGGGAGGCGGGTTTGTTTGGGCCTTGACTGCATCACTGAATTTAGAAGGAAGCCTACTTCCATGACAGAGGTGGGAAGGGAGAAGCTGTGCTCTGCCTACATGGCCCTGGGCCCTTTCCTGCCTCAGCTTTGCAAAGGACAACACGCGGTGCCTCAGCATGACACCTCCCTTGCCTGACCCTGGGTGCTTATGGGGAAGCTCAAGCGATCTATGTATCTGAAGGAGCAACAGAGGAGAATTTGGGGGCCCCAGAACAAGTAAATGGATGGAAGTAAACAACACAAGACAGACCTGCCCAGGGCCTTGGAGCAGACGGCATCTCTCCGAAGCTGCTTTCTGGCTTACTTACCCTCTGGGACAAGTTCACTCTAACAGCTCTAGCTGTGCCGCTCTGGCTGCGTCTACCAATGCCTAGGGAGTAAACTCGGCCCAATCATTTGTCTAGAAGAAGTGAAGATTTGGGGATGTCACCCAAGCATGGTGATGGGTCCTCCCCAAGATCCTCTATGGCATCTGCTGGGCAGGGTCTGTAGCTCTGGACAGATCATTGAACCCTTGGGGTCAGGTTTTCAAAGAGTCAGCCACAGTTGCAGTCAGGAGAGAAACAGGAAGTTAGCTGTACTGAGCACTGACCCAGAGCCAGGCGCTAATCTAGCTCTTAAGAATTTGGATTAATTTGCATTTAGAACCGGATTCAGAGCTGTATAGAAATGGGACAGCACAGACGCAACATAAGGGCCACAGCATGGCTATTGGTATAAGGACTGTGGATGTTTCTGCAAACTTGGAGGGCTTCACTGAGGGTAGGTACAGATGTGGAGGCAGGTGGTGCTGTCCTTTATGTAGGTGTTGTCACAAAGGGTTCTGTAGTCGTTTGTCCAGGGGAGCCCGGCCAAAGACCTCTAGTCTGTTTTTAGAGCACGTGGACATCTGCTGAGGGCACCAGAAGCCTCCTCCCCTGCGGAAGCGAAGGCGCTCCTGATGGGCTTCTGGAGGAGGCCTGATTGTCTTATTCCCTTTGTGGCCCTACTCAGAAAACTGTGCAGAGTTCTTTTTAAGGCATTGCATGTAGGATCATTCTTGTTGCAAACTATGCATATGCATCCGTTTAATTTTAACTCGAGCTCTCTACCAAAAGGCGAGTTCATTTACTCGGAGCCCAGACAGAAGGCTTTCCCAGTCCTGACACCTTGCTTATTTGCTACTTCAAGGCTTTGGGAAGAAAAGAACAGATTTTTGCATTTTGTTCCCTTTCCTATTTCAGGAAAAAAATTTTTTTAAATCCTAATTTTTAAACCCAACTGTCCTAATTGGAAGAGACTCTTGATCTATTTCCTTGCAGTCTGCTTATTCCTGGGAAGTGTCCAGAGCTCTTGGCCCCAGCCTGCTGCGGCTGCTCTCCAGCAACTTCCTGCTGTGTGGCAGAGCAGTTGGAGGCCCATAGTGGCCTGGGAATATGTGACCAGCTGCTGGGGTGACAGGTGAGTGACAGGCAGGGGCACACACCCCTGTCTGGGGCCTGCTCAGCCTTGTCCTGAAGTTCCCAGGCTGCTCTTACAGATGTGCAATTAATTCATCAACTTCCCCTGCTCAGCCCGCCCATTTGGTTCTTTCATTTTTAAATTTTTATTAGTGCCTGTTTGCAGCCGTGACCTCCCTCCCTGTGGGGAGTTGGCACATGTGCACAACATGACTTAGTTCTTCTCACAGTCCTTTCTCCTCCCTCCTCTTCCTCTTTCTTGGGTCCCCTTCCCATTTGCAGAATACCCATCTCCCTGTTTCCGGTAATCTGCCTTTTATTTTTCCCTTAATCTATTTATTCATGGGGTTTCTCGCAAGAGGAGTCACGTGATGTGGAAGCTTGTGCATCAGGTTTCTTTCACCGAACATTATGATCTTGAGGTGCATTTATTTCCCACAAGTGGCAATATTTGAATATGACCTTGATGGCACAGCTGCACTCCATCACGTGCACCACCCAGCCTGCCTCTCAGCACGAAGGGTGGGGCACAGGCCTGGGACAACGGCCGCTCACTGGAGCTGCCGCCAGGAGAGAAGCTGCTGACAGCAAAGCAGGCTGCCTGGGCCAGGGACGAAGCTGGCCCCGCTCGCAGGGAATGTATGAAGAATAGTGTCTCCCACAGACACCTGGGGACTCCGATGTTCACCCCTGGAGAGCCTGAGGGACTGGCGGGGGGGTAGGAAGCCACCGAGGTCTCACAGTCAGGTCACGATGAAGAAAAACTTGAGACGAAAATGAAACAAACTGAACAAAGTCCAGGCGAGCAAAGCGTTCAGCAGCCTTGACAGGCTATGCGGAAGGGGGCCAGGGGCCAGGGTGGGAGGCCTGTGAGCGAGGGTCATTTTACTGTGTACGTTAGACTTCGTTTCTCTTCTGTAGGAATTTGAAGCCCTGAGCCGCCCCACATGAATAGCTTCTACTTCTAACAGGGGAGGAGTGGCTGGGTTCTTAACACAAGATGACAGGAAAGAAATCTAGAGATGATCAAGAGCAGAGGTGGTGCACACCAGTGGGCATGGGCAAGCTCCAGTTGGCTTGCAGTGTGCACGTGCGTGTGTGAGTGTGTGTGCGTGTGTGCATGTGTCCTGTTAGCTGATGCTGAATACTTGCTTATAGCTGTCACCAACCCCAGGCATTCCTGCCAGCCTCCTGCCTACTGCTGGAGCAGGGATGGGGAGGGAAGGTCATGGAGGAGGAGTCTGGGTATTTCAGTGTCAGTTCTCCCTCATCCTCAGACTTGGGAATGAGTACAGCAGGGGTTCATCTTGGTCCTCAAGAATCACTCCTGGCCTCAAGGACTCACACTAGTGCAGAAACCCAGAGACAGCCATATAAGCTGCGAACTCCAAAGTGTATGTAGGACATGCAGGAGGAGGAGAGAGCTCACTGGAAGAGGGCGGGTGGCCTAGGGGACCAGTGACATGGCAGCTAGAAAGGGGGGCGGAAGGGCCTTTTCTGAAGAGAAGGTGCTCCTTAGTCCTCTGTTTTCCTAGGCTGGGAAGGGACAGGTAGTCCCGGCCTCACTGCAGAAGTACTCAAGGAACCTGGTCTTATCCAGAGAAGTGGAAGAGGCCAAGTTCTCCAAAGTGTCACGCAATATTTTCATTCATTTGTCTCTGTGGAGCCAGGGAAAGAGGGGCTGTTTGTTAAGAATTCTAGAAATTTCCTCCTGCCTCAGTCCTGGAGAGAACACCCATCCTGAAGCTGATCTAAGAAGGCTCAACTCATATGCCCTAGAAGTAATTTAAAAGAAGACCGAGTACCCTTGATACAAGTGTGCTCTGAGACACACAGACTGACACACCACATCAACAGAAGAGCATGCGCCACGTAAGTCCAACATGACCTGCTCTAGCATGAATCAGAAAAAAAGGAAACACCTACATGGGAATTTTACGTATTTAGCGTGGTCACAAAGCACAGATGCAGGGTTCAAAGGAAAAGTGGCAAGAAAGGAGAGGTAGCATGAGAAATCGCTCTTGGTCATTTATCATTCGTGGGGCACAATTCCCCTGACACCCATAAGCTAAAGGAGGAAAGGTTTACTTTTGCTCACAGTTGTAGAGTTTCAGTCCACCAAGCGGGGTTTAATGGTCTAGGGGAAGCTTTGCGAAGAGCAGTTCACGCGATGACAGGCGGAAGGCAGTAGAGTGGGGCGGCCACGAGCTTCCCTCTCCCGTTTACCTCTCTCAGGCTGCAAGCCCCTGGGGTGGTGCCACCCACATGCAGAGGGGGGCTTCCCATGGTCTACACCCATAATTATGCTACCGGGACCAGGGGGCTAATTTGGAGGGCACGCAGCCCTAACCCGAGCTCACACCCCCTTGGTCCTGCCACCTAGGAGCACCGAGGCTCTGGTGAGTACCCGGAGACCAGCTCTAAGAGACTGCAGAGAAGCCGAAGGACCTGGGGAGCAAGTTCCATGCGGAAGCACAATGAGAGGAGAAAGGATGGGGCGGAAGGCAGGGTCCAGTGCTGGTCAGGAGTTGGCATCAGAGCGAGTGTGGCAGAGGTGGTGGGAGGCCTGCCGGGACGCGGGTTCCCCAAAACCTAAACAATAGAACGGAACAAATGTTGCAAAATAGCCTTTAAAACATTTCCTGGAATAAAACAAAACTTGAATCTACTTTCTGAGTATTTACACAGCGCTCACAGGGAACGCCGATCTAGGGCAGCGTAGTGAAGTGGTGGGACTGAAAGTCTCCCTCGGCAGGGAAGCACCGGAATCTAAGTCATGCAGAGGAGGGAAAAATCAGGTTGAGCTCAGTCCTCACCAAGACAACATTTAACGTTAGAAGACGATCGAGAAACATTTAGGAGGTATTTAAGGAAAGTGCAAACCAAGAATTTTATATCATACAAGCTGTTCAGAAGTTATAAAGACTACAGAAAAAAAAATGTTTTGAGCATACAAGAACTCAGAAAGACTGGTTCTCCTGGATCCTTTTGAGGAAACAACCCAAAGATGAACTTTGGCCAAGTGAGAGTCAGCCGAGGAAACTTCAGCCAGCGGCGTGACTGTCGGCAGGAACTCTATTTAGGCTCCGATCTCAGACCAAGTGCGGTGCGGTGATGGAACAGAAATGTCATGTGCCTCGGCAGCGCAGAAATAATCAGCTGACAGAAATGGAATGAGAAAGCGATAGAAATGGTAAGAAGCACACACAGCTGGGGAAGTTAGGGGGTACAACTGCCAAAGGAGGTACAAGATGGGCAGATGAGGTAAGAGCCCATTTGCTATTACTGTAGTAGAGTCCTGGGGGCTGGGTAAGTGACAAAAGAAAAGAGATTTTCTGCGTTTACAGCCCTGGAGATTCAGGGCCATGGTGCCAGCCCACCTCAGCGTGGCTCTGGTGAGGACCCTGGCACAGCAGTGGTAAGAAGCTGAGGTGTGTATGAAAGGGAGATGTTAAATTGCAGGACAGGAAAGCAAGGGGGAGGCTGTGACCTCCCAGCGGGCCCCACTCTTAAAATCCCCACCATCTCCTTACATCACCACCCTGGGACCAAGCCTCCAACCCACAAACCCTTGGGGACAAGCCACACCCACAGTGTAGCCAAATATTAGTAGAATTAAAAATCCAATGTAGAAACTAACAGAGATGGCGTTACTGACCTAAATCAGAAAGTATAGCAGAGATAGAAGATGAGAAAGAAAACACCCATATTATTGCCCAGTAGTGCTGAAAAAAGGGTTGCAAACCCTTGAAAAACCAGTTTTATGTAACAAGATAATTTTAATCATGAAAACAATATCTCAAATCCTCCTAAGCATCAGAAGTTGATTCTCTCTCTTGTTTTCTCTCAAGGGTTTTCCCATTTGGCCTGCTCCCTCCCTCCCCTTCTCTTCCTTCTCCCCTCTACCCCCTTCCCATCACCTCCTCCCCTCCCCTCCCTCCCCTCCCCTTCTGTCTCTCTCTCTCTTCT
>PVKA01010138.1:0-12358 GCA_004027165.1 Ctenomys sociabilis | reverse complement strand
AGGCCTAGTACTGAAAGAAGTTAAATAACAGAGAACCAAACAATATGACAGATCTAAAAGCAACTCATTTTCCATATCAATAAACACAAAAGGTGAACTCATCCATTAAGACAAATATTTTTCATATTATATCCTAAATCAACATCCAACTCTAGGTGGCCTAGAAAAGATGGATCTAAAACAAGTGAGTTCTAAAGGTTCAACACATAGAGATGGAATAGAGATGCATCAGGCAAGCACAGATCCAAGCAAGCAAATGTGAGTTCACTGGGGAAAAAGAAATCCAAGCCAGAAATGAAATTTAAAAAGACAAGGAAGTGAGTATTATAATACTGAAGAATACATTCTATAATAATGCTAGAAAAGTCAGTGAACAGGCATAGAATTGCATAGCAACAAAATTCATAAGTAGACATTACAGACAATAAGAGAAGTAGAAACACAGGAAAAGCTTTTCAAACTGTTCTGGTCAGGTTACATAAAAATGTAGAAGCTAAGAAAGTTGGCCTAATTGATACATGCAAAAAATCTTTATCTTGAAAGTAAAGAATCTGCCTTCTTTGCAAGGTCAGTGGAACTTCCAAGGAAATTGATCACATCCAGAATAGAATTTCAAAAATTCCCCAAAGTCAGAATAACTCAAGGAAAACTCCCAGATCATCAGACATGCTGGGCCTTGAGAACAAAATCAAGGAACGAAGAAGTACCTCCCAACTAAGAAATTGTTTAAAAATAACTTTCACTTAAATAATTGTGAGAAGAGAGACACAGAGAGAGAGAGACAGACAGACAGAGAGAGACATAGACAGAAAGAGACAGACAGAGAGAGAGAGAGAGAGAGAGAGAGAGAGAGAGAGAGAGAGACAGAGACAGAGACAGAGACAGAGAGATCAGACAGCTATGGCAACGTAACAGACCAATAGCTGTGCTTCAAGAATGCAGATCCTCAAATGTTTGTTGATAAAAATGGAAGGAAGGAAACAAGCACCCCTCTCAACTTTGAAAGCTCCTGCTATTTTTAAGCCAATCTTCCACCTTAATGTATTGTCTTAAACTTGATGTGTGCAGAGCAATGCACAGGTTGATCTAGCGAGTGTGACGGATGTGGCCACCTGAGGAAGGGTCCCCACACCGGAGGACGCATGTGCCCCTCGCATCCCCAGACTTCGCTTCCTGTGCTTCCGTAAGCCCTTGCCCTTGTCCTCTCCCTAGGCAATGGCGGGTCTACTCTTCCTGTAGCTATAGATTAGTCCACACATTCTAGAACAAATACTCATAAAATATATATTCTTTTTGTCTAGCTCCTTTTACTCAGCCTCATTATTTTGAGATTCACTGTAATATTTACAGCCATAATTTTATGATGGCTGGAATGTGCTTCAAAATTATGGGAGTAGGGCAGAGTGTGGGGTGGAATTAAAGATAAACTGTAGTTGGCTGTAATTGGTAATTACTACACTGCCACTGGATTGCATACCTACGAGTTATTCCACTGTTTTGACTCCTTGTTTACATAAATGTTTCAAATATTCTATAGGAAAATTTCTATAGGAAAAATCTTTCTAAAATCTCCTGCTTCACCTTGCTCTTCTATGCATGATTTGTCATGCTGCTGCATGGTTTGCCTTGAATTCTTAATTCTTGCTCACTGTTCCTCAAAATACTTTATTCTTTGAGGATTTCCAATGCATATTTTTTATGAGACACCAGAATAGTGAGTCAATTCTATTTAAAAATGAAACTAAATAAAACCTCCACTTGACTTTTTTTTGTTGTTGTTACTGGCGATTGAACTCAGGACCTTACGCTTGCCAGGCAGGTGCTCATGCCATTGAGCCATCTCCCTAGCCCTTTCATTTGATCTTAAGCTTCTAAAAATCCAGTCGCTGGACATCATAAATTATCCATGACCAAAGGGGGAGAAAGGCACTGACCGGATGCTCTTCGGAAGTCTCCTGACAGCAGCAGTTTCTCGGGCAGGCACGTATTTTGAGCTTGGTAGTCTGGAAGGGAGGCTGAGGGGAGACAGGGGCTGAGGCCATGCGACCAGTTGCTGTCAGTCAATTCCAGAGATATGAAGGATGCAAACACAGAACCAGACGTGTTCTGAAAAGATTATCGTACTAATTTTTTTTTTTTCCTATTAAAAGATTAGGAAGATATTAGTAAAATCAAAACAAGAAGAAATAGAACCGAGAGTGTACGCAGACTTTCTTTGGTGCTAATGAGTTTGCATATTAGGCAGAGTTGGCCAGTTCTCCCTGTCACACTGAATCTATCTACCTTGGTGTCCTCCCTGGGAAAGCAGGACACCAACTCTTCCTTTATAGGGTGTCACGCCTTATATCTACATATCCTCCGGAACCCTAAGGCATTCACAGGTAGGGCTTTTGGAAAGACACTGAATCATGGGTGTGTGATACTGGATTGGTCCACCGACAGGTTTGTGGCTGGGTGTGATGTTGGAAGGTAGACCCAGCTGGGAAGCAGTGGGCCGCTGGGGGGAGGGGGCCTAGAGGGCGTATCTCTGCGTGGAGGTAGACCCAGCTGGGAAGCAGTGGGCCGCTGTGGGCAGGGCCTAGAGGGCGTATCTCTGCGTGGAGGTAGACCCAGCTGGGAAGCAGTGGGCCACTGTGGGCGGGGCCTAGAGAGCGTATCTCTGCGTAGAGGTAGACCTAGCTGGGAAGCAGGGGGCCGCTATGGGCGGGGCCTAGAGGGCGTATCTCTGCGTGGAGGTAGACCCAGCTGGGAAGCAGTGGGCCGCTGTGGGCGGGGCCTAACAGGGTGTATTTATCCTTATTTCCTGCCTTGGGCATGCTGCTTCCTGCCCACCTTGCCATGGACTGTTTCTCCTCCATGATGCTCTTCTGCCACTCTGCCCTGTCTTGGAACCAGATAATTATGAACTGAAATCTCTATAAACTGTGAACTAAAATGAAGCTTTTCCCCGTTCACTTGTGAGTAGTGGATATATTGATCCAGTAACAACAACAAAAATAATCAAGACACAGGGCTAATGTGCCCCAGACTTGGCCGTCCCTAAGCGGGCTGCATTTATGGAATGGTTGGTGATGGTGGACCGTTACATTTTAAATCTCATCGCACCACCTTCTATAAGTGTCTCTGAGGGTGGTCACATTCCTGGCTTTGAGCAAAGGGACCTTAGCAAGAAGACAGAAAATAGAGATCTGATGAGCACTCGTGCAGTGGGACAGGGCCCTTGGAATGCTTGTAAAGATGGCAAATGCTGCAAAGATGGCCAGAGGAAAAGAACATGGAGGCCCAGCCTTACACCCACCCCAGAAAGCTATCAGTTATATGAGTGGAGTCCTCAGGAGGTCCTGGTCCCCTGATTGCAGATCCATGGGCCTCTCCATACAAGGCAAGCAGAAGAGACTTCCTGCTGAGGCCACATCAACCCATCAAATCATGCAGAGTAAAATGATTGCTCCACGCCATCAAATCTGCAGCATTTTCTTACACAGGAGCCAATGACCCAGAGGCCAATGATGTGGCTATTTTGTGCCTTGAAGGAGTCACTGTAAGTCTGCATGGATGATCCTCAGGGTGAGAATTTGTCATGGAAACAGAACTTCTATAGAAGTTAATTTTTTGCTTCTGGCACAAAACTAGATTTAAAAAATGTTTCAGACTCATAACCTTACCAGAGCATATCTATTGTGTGGTGGCAGCTATGCAAGAGATGGAGGCTGTGCTCAGTGCTGCCAGGAAAGGGGACACTAGAAAGGCCTTAGATGTTGGGAGGTGCTGTGGGTGATGCCACCAGGTAATGCAGCTCCATCAGAGCCAGCCCATCATGCCAGTCCCATTCTCCACGCCCAGATGTATCACCTGGCACAGCCTTGAAGACCAGAGAAAGCCAGGCCCAGCTCAGGGTGGCCGCAGCAGATCAGAGGCTCAGGCGCCAGAGGCAGCCTTTGCATCTCTGGGACCTGCTGCTTTCCAGACAGCAGGTGAGGTTATGGAGCTAACCAGCTGAGAAACTGGCTTACATAGCGGGGGCCAGTACACCCATCTCAGGCTGTGCAGCCACAAAGCAATAGTCTCAGCAGGGCAACACCACAGAAGGCAAAGCCAGAGAGAGTGGAATGTTTCCATGAAAGCTTGGCCCTTCTCTGCTTCACAGACATTTCCTGTGTGTATATTCTTCTCAAGTGAGTGAGATTGTTCTAGCTCACCACAGGGGGTGCACACAGACCCCACCCACCGTTTCCTGGCTGTGGGTGCTGTGGGCAGATGCCAGGAGGGATTTAGAAAGGAGTTGTGCTATTTAGGGTGTGAGGATTTGCTGTCATGCCAAGACAGCAATATGTCTGCCATGAGAAATCCCCACCCTCCCACCTTTGTGCCAGATCACCATACTGCTTGACCAAATGTGCCTTGTGTGAGGCCAGTCTTCTCTGGGGTCTTCTGTGCTGTGACTCCACCCTGTCCTTGGACAGGATGCTCTGACCCTGGGCAGCATCTACTGCCTGGGCTGCCTGAACCCAACTCTCTAAATGCTTTTATATGCTGGGCTAATGCCAGTGTGGGTGGGATGGGGATGATGTCATCCCATTTTGACATTTGCCAAGAAGGTTTGGATATCTTCTTTCTCCAGAGATAGTAGGACTGTGAGTCAAAACAGAAAACCCAAAGAATGAGGCTGAACTGGGGGC
This sequence comes from Ctenomys sociabilis, assembly GCA_004027165.1. NCBI lineage: Eukaryota > Metazoa > Chordata > Mammalia > Rodentia > Ctenomyidae > Ctenomys > Ctenomys sociabilis. Next base: position 7,679 of record PVKA01010138.1, on the reverse strand, counting down.
TAGCCAATCTTGTCCCATGAGCAGTGCTCAGAGACTGTGGCCCTCCAAAAATAAGGTCATTAAGAGATGTATACAAGGCTATTTCAGGGGAAGAAAAGACAAAGACGGATGACAGCAGACAAGCCAGAATGGACCTCCAGTCATAGGCACAGGCATACTTTTTCATCTTGGAGAATCTTGTGAGTTCCTAGCAGAGCCCTATTTTTAGTGTCTATTGTGCGAGGTTGTGGCAGGGATGTGTATAGCTGAAGTATTTTTCTGACAATGATTATGCTTTAAATAGGGGAAGAAGGTAATGAGGACAGAAGTAATGACTATTTTCAGGCCTCAAAATCTAGGGTATTTGAACAGTTTTCTAAACCACCATCTAGAAGAAGGACCAGTTTTCATCTTTTTGTCTGATGGTCCAATAGTTACTCTTCTATTGTTTCTGGGACAAAATACACAACACCCAAACTGAAGGAAGGAAGATTTATTTAGCTCACAGTTTGTGAAGGTTTCAGTCCATACTCAGCTGGCTCCAAGGCAGAGTGGCACACCATCTTTCACGGTGGTGGCAAAGAGCAGAGAGCAAAGGGAGAGGCTGCAGTACCAGCAGCTAGCTAGCCTCTTCCCTACATTTACATGCAGAATATCTGCCCCAGGACACTCACACCCATAATCCCTGCAATGGATTATGAATCAATCACAAACTCCAGAGATTGCCCCATGAATGCACGAGGCTTTGGAGAGACACCTAGACATAAGCCATAACATTCCGCCCCTGATTCCCCAAAGACTCTTGCACATCCCTTTATGGGAAAGGCATTTTAGTCCATCTCTAGGAGTTTCTAAAGTCCAAATAGTTTCAGCATTGCTGAAAAGTCCAAGTCCCAAGTTTCCTCTAAGATCAAAAGCAAACTCTTTCCTATGAGCTCCTGTACAAATGAAAAGTTAAACACCTCCAACATTCAATGGTACAAGACAAACATTACCATTCCATAAAGGTACAAACAACAGGGGAATACAAAGCACCAGGACCAACACAGGTCCAAAATCTAGCAGGGCAAACAGTAAGTCCTATAGTTTCATGTGGAACATCAGAAACAATCTGTAGCAACTTTTGAGCTGAAAAAGCCTTACATGGCTCCACCCTACAGCACTTTTGGTGGTAGCTCCCATGGATTTTTTCTCAGACCTTCTTTTCTCCCTTCTTTCAACTTCTCTTAGATGATCCACATCCTTGTCTTTTCCAAACTTCTGAGGTTTCCAATGAGTAGGCTCCTCATTCAGAGCTTTACACACTGCCCTCTTGGGCACACTGCCTGGCCTCCCAGGCCTTCTCAAATATAGGTGGAAGCTTTCTGAACCTCAGAACTCCTGCATTCTGAAATAATCTAAAACCAGTACCACATGGATGATGCCAAGGTCTGCTGCCAGCCGGAGCAGTAGTAAAGCTTTCTTCTCTCTTGGTTGTGGGGGTCAGGTGCCTGGATTGCTGAGTATTCTGACCCTGATTCTGAGGAATAAATTCTCAATGCCAGTGCCATTCTGGAACCTGGTATGGCCACTGCCACCATTACGGAACATGGGTCTCTGTGGCTTTTCCCTCAAGGCAAAGTCCCTCACCCTTGCAATTCTGACGCTGCAAAGGGTGGGGACCTGCTGCTTCCAGTGATGCCCTCAGGCCATCCTTTCCATTCTTTTGTTCCTTCTCAGCAATGGAGATCCTCTCAGTTCTACTTTTGTATTCCACAGCTTTGTTGCAGCTTCTTCTCAGGCCAAACTCACATTTTAAATCATCCTTCTGGGCTCTTTGCTCTTGATTCTCCACATAAATCTGACTAAAAGCCCCCAACAATAGCTATGCTACTGCCTCAGTATTTGACTGCTTTGAGATTCCTTTTGCCCGATTAATCAGTCCACCACAGTTAATCTCAGTCTTAGGCAAAGTCTCTGGACATGAGCAAAATTCAGACAAATTTTCTACCAAGACAACACATATCATTCAGGGACCAACAACCAATGCAGTCCCTTTTCCCAGCAGAAACCTCCCAAGCTTGGTCTCTGTAGGCAGGCTTTCTATCAGCCTCCTGGTCTTCTGAATTTTGACCGGATTCTCTCATACAGACCAGCCAAAGCTGTTCCAGCACTTCTCTTGTAGGCGACATCTCCAAACCATTCCTAACTCTTCCCATAAGTCATTCTCTAAAGCTTATAATCCACATGGTCAGGTAGTCACAGCAATGACCCCACTTCTCTGGTACCAAATTCTGTCTCAGTTACTTTTGTTTCATTGCTGGGTCAAAATACCCAACACCCAAAATGAAGGAAGCAAAGGTTTATTTAGTTCACACTTTGTGGAGGTTTCAGTCCATACTCAGTTGGCTCCAAGGCAGAGTGGAAGGTGGCATGGACACCAACCTTTCGTGGTTCTGGAAAAGAGCACAGAACAAAGGGAGGAGCTGCAGCACTGTTAGCCAGCTAGCCTCTCCCCACTTTCTTATATTTGTGTGCAGAGTATCTGCCCTAGGGTACTCATTACCCATAATCCATAATCCCAGCATTGGATCCTGAAGCAATGACTAACTCTAGAAGCTGCCGCATGGCTGCATGAGGCTTTGCGGGGGAGATAACTGGACACATACCGTGTGAGTGCAGCTGAAGACCTAGAGCTCATAACAATGCTTTCCAAGTCCCACTGGAGGCTACAGCCCATGCCAAAGCCTCATTCAGGCCTGTTTCATGGATCTGCGCTGGGAAGGCCCAAAGGTCAGTGCTGAAAGCTAGGAAGTCTGTCTTTGGGATGAAGGATCTGTGCTAGTAGGCTGAAGGAGGTGCACTGCAGCCAGCAAGCAGCACTCAAAGGATGAACCGAAGCTTCCCCAAAATATAGTACCGCAGCCACCCTCAGCAACCGTGAGGCCCCGAGCTCCTCCGTGATGGGGAAAGCTGAGTCACCATCACAGAAACCCATACAAGCTTGTCCAGGAGACTGAGCAGGGAGCATTTTCCCCTCCAGAGCTAGGAAGTAATACTCAAGGTGAGGACCAGAGCTCCCCGAAAGTGAACGTAGACATGTTCAGCAGCTCCCCCAAAGCAAACGTGGCCATGCTGAGCTCCTCCTCCAATGAGAACAGCCAAGTTCATCAGGACAGCTGGCACAGCCCGAGAGAGCCAGCAGCTCCCAGGCGCTCCGTAGCATCTCCAATCAGCATCCCTAACAGCCTCTCAGCAGCTTCTTTAGCTCTGCCTCTTATGCTTCCGGCCACAGCCGTCAGGTGAGCCTGCCATCTCCAGCACAAGTTGACCCCAGTGGGCTATCCACCGCAGCCACTCTTTGTCTTCCAGATACTTTCTTACAGTCACTGAATGTCACACTTGTTTCCAGTGGGCACGAAGTGCTCATTAGCCCAACTCCAGGGAGTCTCTAGGTTAGCTGGCCATGGATATGGTACCAGATTGTGTGTGTGTGCGCGCACACACACACACACACACACACACACACACACAGGATGGAGTCCAAGGCCTTTGCATTGAACTCCATTTCCTGTCTCACGTTTTTTTTAGTGGGACCAGGGATTGAACTCAGGCTCTTGTACTCGCTAGGGAAGTGCTTATTCTACTGAGCCATCTCCCCAGCCCCCAGCCACATTTTATTTTTGATTTTGAGACAAGAGTCTTATTAAACTACTAAGTCAGCCACACAGGATTTGAAGTTGTGATCTTCCTCAGCCCACCAGCCAACTAGAATATGCAGGGTTTTAAATTTTATTTTATCCCATTACAACCCCTATTTCATAGACACAGCTCCTCCCTGCCTCAGGTCTTATTAGTCCTCGTCATGAGGTTTAAGATTGTCCAAAAGAAACAGTGGAATTCAAAACGCTTGTATCCTGCCTTGTCAGAAAAGTGCATACCAAGGGGATATTATTCAATTTTCTGTTGTTGGTAACAAAATGCCTAAGTCTGAATATGAGGAAAAGAGGTTTACTTGGGTCAGCATTTTAGAAGCTGAAAGTCCAAGAGGAGGTGACACGTCAGTTTAGCCCCTGGTGAGGAGCCCCTTGCTCCATTAGTTGAGGGAGGATAGCGTCCTGGCTGGAGTGCACACAGAGGGAGAGATCACACGATGAGAAAGACAAAACACGTGACGAAGCTGCAGGGTGGCTCGGTAGTCAGGCTCGCTGTGCTTGTCACGCTCATTTCGAGGGAACTGCCTTGCTCTCTGGGACGGGCGTTCACTCTCTCTGAGGCCATCCCCCAGGGGCCAAACCCCTCCACTACATCCCACCCCATAAAGGGTTTAGCACCTCGGCTGCCACACTTGGGGCCAGGGTTCCAGAACATGACCCTTTGGGGGGACACACGAGATACGCCAACTGTGTACAGACCAGAGGTGTCTAGGCCAGTGGCCGAGGTCTTTCTTCCCACTCACCCCTCCTCTGTCTGTGTCTTTTATTGCCCCTCCCCCTGGCCCTCAGAAGTTCCCATCCTTCATTTTCTCAGGGCGGCTCTATTATCTCTAAAATGCATTATGTACTTTTACGATTATGATCTCCTGCTGAGACTGAACTTTAATAAGACTGTAAACACCATTTTTAAATCCTGTCACAGGCTTTCACTTTTTATATTCCAGCTAGCATGCCTATCACTCCATGGATAAACAGAACACGTATCAAGTGGGGTAGAAAATGAATTTCCTTTGTTGTTACACTGGTTCTTGCTGGAGGCACCGAGACACGTACAAGAATATATTTCTACCTCCCTCCCTTCTAACAGGAGCAAGAAATCCAAAGTGCTCGCCTTCTCCACAAGAATGTCGGAGGCCGGTGTCACCTTGGTGAGAAGTCATCTGCAGCATGTCTGCGGCTGCCATTCTGACCAGTGAGCCTGAAGATCTGGAGGTTCTGACTGCACTGCAAGCTGCAGGAGGGAGGAGGTACCCTGGTAGAGAGGAGAGCAGTGGGCATGGGGATGCTGTGTCCCTGCAGGCCACAGCAGGTGGAGAAAGAGGACAGAGAGTAGGGTGGACATTAAGGGAGATTAGAGCTCAAGACGTGGTCGGAGGCGTGCTGCTGAGAACTTGGGCTTACTCTAAGCCAGGCAGAGCATCCTGGGTCTGGGCTCTTGGGCTTGGCTGTACTTGGCCAGGGGAGTGTAACAGTGCAGCCTTCTGGTGTCAGAAGCCTGGTGACACTGACTGCAGGTGAGGGAGATGAAGAGGTCGTGGAAGTGTGCTGAGGAGGGTGAGGTGTGGGGTGGTTGGTGGCCTCTTGGGAAGGTGACAGATGCAGATGGTTGCCCCCAGGCTTGGTGCTGAGGAGTCAACATAGCCTCCACAACCAGAGGAGGGTGGTGGCTGATGGAACAGGTTCTGCCCAGGCTGTGAGCAAGTGGGAGTGTACACGGCAGGACCTAAGTGCCTCAGATTGCTTTCTGTTGCTATGATAAAATTCCTTAAGGCTGGGTACTTTATGAAGCAGAGGTTCATTCAGCTCACACTTCTGGTGGTCAAAGGGCCCCAACAGCCTACCAAGGATGGCCAAGGCTCCTTGGCTACAGCACAAGAGGAGCAGCAGAGGACAAACTGTGCAGAGGAGGGGCCAGGCACTCAGAGCAGGCCTAGATTATGACAGCCCACTCTCAAGAACTCACTCACTCTGTCCAGCCATCCCTAACCCATCTGAGCACAGGGCCTTACCCTAATTCCCATCCTCTAGGCCTCACCTCCAGAAATTGCCCTCTTAGCTCTGCCACAGTGGGGACCTGGCATTGGGCAAATGAAGCCCTAGAGGACATGTGCATCCTGGGCCAGGCCCCTGGCAGTGGATCCAGAGGGCTGAACAGGACAGAAGCCTGTGAGACAGGAGGGGGTGGACAGGGGGCACCCCTGGCATTGGGCAAATGAAGCCCTAGAGGACATGTGCATCCTGGGCCAGGCCCCTGGCAGTGGATCCAGAGGGCTGAACAGGACAGAAGCCTGTGAGACAGGAGGGGGTGGACAGGGGGCAGTGGCCATTACTTCCTTCTTCTCTGGCTCCAGTCCTCTCTGGGCATGGTGACACTGTTCTGGCACTTGGGCAGGGCTGGTGAGGATGACAATAATGACCTTGCGTCTCCTCCCCTGGGACTGAAGAGCTAGGATCTGATTGTAAGTGGGGGAAACAGCCCCCTCCTTAAAGCCATCCTGTATGTCACCAGCTGTCCTCAGCCCTTGGCACATGTTCTGATACCTGTAGCAAGCAATGCTGAGGAAGACATTCCACAAGGAGCAGTCATGGTCCGCAAGATGCCATGTTGCTGGTCTAGTGCCCACCTTCCTTCCTTCTCTCCAACTCTGGCAGTTTCTGTCCTTGTCGCAGTTTCATGTTCTCCTTAGCAAAGTTCCTGGGTTCCTGTGGTTCCAGTTCTTGCAGCAGATTTCCGGGAAGTGAGTGGGCCAAGGCTCTGGTCCAGGAAGGACCTTTCTGCTGGAGATAGCCATGGAACACCCCTCTTGTCTTGCACATAAGTGCTTTTCTCTGCTCAGAAGTTGGTCACACACAGATGCACCGCACTCCTACTCTCAGAAATGCAGAGGCTGCGGCATCTGCGTGCTCCCCCTCAGCTGAGCGTGGGTGAAGCTGTGTCCTCACAGAGGAAGTATCGAGGCCAGAGCAGTATTAGTGGAAATGGGAAAGTAAATCAATTAAGGGCTGTGTGAGGAGGGCAGAGCTCATAGACAGGAAGGGGAAAAGTCAATGGACTGGGCTCTATGGGACACAAAAGAGTAGAGTTCTTGACTCCTCTCTTTAAAAGAAGGCAACTGTGTGGATGGTAGAGCTGATCACGGGCCAAGGAGACTCCACTGAATGGGACAGGAGGGAGCCTCAGGAGCAGGCAAGGCTGAGTGCACAGGGGGCCAAGGTGGAGCTGCACAAGCGGAACCTGTGCTCTCCTCCAAGGTGAGAGTTGCACAAGAGCGAGCACTGGTGGCATCCAAGAAGGCTGGGGTGATGGATGAGCAGCTGTGCCTAGCAGGGAGGGGCCTCAGAAGAGCTCCAAAGGGAGGTGCTGGCCTAATGGCAGGAGGAGAAACAAAGGCAGTGAGAAATACAGAGTCAGGGTGACTAGGGAGGCAGCAGGCTGCAAGGTCATGGCCAGGAGAAACTCCCAGTGAGGATAAGGTCTGTATGCAGCCCTCTGGGGGCAGCTGAGGGGGAGGGAGGGGCCTTGGGTGAGGAGGTTGCCAGGCAGGGTAAGGCCGGGGTCTTGAGAGGACCGCTATGTGGACAGCGGTGCTCTGAGGAGCGCTCCTGGGAATCAGACATTACAAAATGTAAAGCAAAAGCTTGAGAAAGGAAACATAGCTGGGAAAAGACTGGATGCCCAGAGGGCTTGGTTTGATGAAGAAGTAGTTGAAGATCCTGAACTGGGAGAAGGTCCTGGCTACCCTACTCACCTTGGTCTGGTCACCCCAGAACTAGGGTTTGGAAGTCTGTGGAAAGGAAACTAGTTCTAAAGGCCCCCTCAGTGCATAGGGACCTTGGGAGGATGGAGAGATGCACAGCGGTGACCTGTGGGCTGGATAGCCAGCTCAGTCCATTACTGGACACTTCTCAGTCCAAGAAGCTAGAAGTTTCAGAACAGGGACAAAGGATGCAGCCAGGAAGAGCCCTGGAGAGCGACAGGTTCAAGGGTGTCTCAAAGGCTACATC
>PVKA01010137.1:0-65489 GCA_004027165.1 Ctenomys sociabilis | reverse complement strand
TTGTAGAAAGAAAAAATCAGGATGTGTGTGTATAGACAGTACAGTTGGGATAGATAACGCTGTGCTTCTACATAATTCTATGAGAGGCAAGATCTGCACTAATGGTGGTTGGACAGGATATTATGTCGGCTTTTAGTGCTATGGTCATCCACTAGGAAAATAATTATTGAATCTTTGATATAATTCAGCTATAAAAAAAAACCTGTAAATATAATTTCATGTATGCTCCTTGTACAGTACCAAAACGTTATGAAAACAGTTTGCAATGTATTAATTCATCGACTCTGTATGGTTAAGGTGTCTTGAAACTGTCTGATTGACATTTGTATTTTAATAAAATAAAAATAAATGGAAAAAAAAGATAAAAAAAAAAAAAAGAAAATTAAAGTAGGTGAAGACAGTAGTATTTCTTGACATGGTGAAAGATACCACCAGCAATGATGTTCAGAGAAGAAAACAGCAGATAGTATAGTAAACCTCACATTTTATAGTTTTTTTTTAATTTCAGTAAAGAGCAATAAAACGCACATTTAAAAAATAAAAATAAAAAATAAAATCACATTTAAATAAGCCAGTAATGGATACACATAACTAGCAATGTATTACATATCTGGTATAAAATTAAAGCTACAGAACAAATTGCAAAGATAATACATGTTTCAAAATATATTTCACTGTATTGCCTTCATTTTAATATATGTTTAGGAAAGACATAATTACACGTGTGTGTAAACTTTCCTCTGCAAAACAAGTAATTATTTCCTACCTATAAATATAACTAATAGGAAACTAAAGCAACAAAATGCATATGCTTATCCATGTATGAAAATTAATACACTGAGGATAGACAAAGTTCCATAATCTCAGACACAGATAAATCTAGCCAAATTACTTTGAAAAAACATGCCAAGTTTTAAAAATCAACCCCGATGGGTGAAGTGAAATTTTCTTAATTGACACAGCCTGGAATGAACCCATAACCCTTACATTTAGTGCCTTTCTTCTCCACTAGAGAATGTAGTAGTATCCCTCAGATAACACCACATTATCCTGGGTTTATGGCTTTCACAAGAGTACAGAATTTGTCAGAGGTGGGTCCTGCCTTCCACAATATGAGAGTCTAGCCCTCTACCATAATGTTTTAGGAAAGCCATAATTTCTTGAGTTCCAAACTTACATTTATACTGGAGTACCTAAATATCAGTGGGTTTTTTCACTTACCAGAGGAGTATCATATGAAAATAAATTATTTGCTTTCTATGAATGTTTTTGTCTGACTTTTTAGTGAGAGTTTCAGGTTTACAAATACATACGAAACAAATTAGTGGAAATGTGTTCTTTTTAATGGCAGAGGTCTATTTAACATAGAAAATTAAAACTTGAAGATTACAAAAACAGTAGCCCTATTACTTTCTCATATCAGGATCTGCTTTTAAATGTGAAGACTGTGATTATGATTCATCATATTTATTTATAGTAGTTCTCCTATAGTCTAAGTAAAATAGATTTGCAAAAGTTTCCATCAGGATAAAGCTAAAGAATGGGCATTCTCTGATTGAGTTAGCTCATCCCCCTAGATATGCTAACCACCAGAAGCCCACTATATCTTCATAATACTTAGAATTATGTTTCCTTCATTTTCTAATAAAGGCCTGATTATATGTACGACAATTAGAGAATTTAATATGTGCATGTTTACTTAGCTGAAAAATTAAATTCATCAGTTCACCTACTATTCAATACAGTTTTTATAGCAACAGGGAAAATATAAGTAGCCGTACTGTTATTCTTTCAAAATAAATTAGAGGAGTGATGTTTTTTCATTACATGAAGGGAAGACAGAAATGAACATAGTGTACAGAACATACAAAAGAACAAGCTCTTTTCTTGATTAAACCTCAAATGGAATTGCATCAATAGTATGCACCAGAATAAAGTTTTGTTTTATGTTTCAAAATTTTGAAGATAGCTTAACAGAAACTCTTCAGTATGAATTGTGTTATTGCTGTCAAATGTGGTTTCAAATTTATTCTAATAAAGGAATGTTTACTCATTTCTGAAGAAACATTTTCACTTAATACATTTAAGAAATTGGGTTTTGACAAAACTATGGAGCTAATCCTGAGTAAATTTCTGGGAGTCAGTGTGGTTGCAATCATTCTATGCCAGAGTTGAAAATAGGTGTGGAGGAATTTCTGGTGTGGCGCAGGTTAGAGGTCTGCCTAGGATGCAGGAGACACAGCACCATAATGAAGAAAAAGCTGTGGCTGAAGAACAGGAAAATACATACTGATAAACTGATAGTAGTTATAAGCGAAACAAATTTCAGGCTTCAAGATAGCTTCCAAGTTGTATTGCCTCCTACCCTGCACCTAAGTGCATTGCATGGACAAAGAAATGAACACAAACAGGGGCTGCCCTAAAGTCTTTCCTTTACTTGAGTAATCTGGCTGCTAACGTTGACCTCTCAGTCATTTAAAACTTGAGAAGAGATGCCTTAACATCCACTTTTGGAAGAGCCACACACTTTCTAATATATAATGCTGTTATGGAATAAACTTTTGTCTTTGTCCACTGAACTGAAAACCCTTTTAACTTGATGATCATATCTCATGCATTTCTGACTTGTTTTATGATGTGCTTTTATAATCTGGACCTTCGCTTCAGCTCATCTTTCTGTTCTGAACTAGTGAAATGTTTCTATTGATCCAAGGTTCAGTTTAGGTGTCCTGAAAGTTTTCCTCTCTTTCTGGTTTTTACCTTCTCCTAGTCAAGACCATGATCATGACTTTCAAGGAGCCTAGGCACTGTATGCCTCTGTGAGACACGTTCTCATTGGAAACACTACAGATACATTTTACAGCTCTGCTGGTATACAGAAAAGCATATAAAGGTTGCATATTAAAACTTATTATTAGAGCAAAAAGTGTTTCAAATTCTGATTTTAAAAATCTTAAAATAAGTCCAAGACTATTTTATTAAAATACGTATGTATGTATGCATGTATGTATGTATTATATTTAATACAGCCTCTCACTATGCAGTTCAGACTCAAAGTGATCTTTCTTTCTAGCTTACTCAAGGTTGAGATTACAAGCATGCACCACCATGCCCAGTTTCAGGCCAGCACAGCATGCCCAGGGTTCTGGATCCAGCACCATTTAACAAAGAGGATCATAATTCCATTAAGTTTAATAGACATACGTTTTTTAAAATAATTTTATTGAGAAACAAATAGCAATGTCAGAAGTTGTTGACTTAAGCTCAGCATATTCATAGGGTCTTACTTCTTATACTTCATTTTTATACTTTTCTGCTGGATGGTTAAGACCATCAAGGTCAGTGAAGACTCAGGACATAGAAAACCAGTACTGTAACATCATGTATCTCAGTTGTGTCCCAAATTTTCTGGTCAAGGAGATTATAGGGCCACAGAGGAAAGTGATTGATGATGTAGGACATGTCTAAGGAGAGAAAACATTCTCTCAGGCTTTCACCAAGAGCAAACTGGTCAAGCAATGGCTGCGACTCATCCACATGGCTGACACTGACAAAGGATCTACAGACTGCAGTACAGGGATACAAGATAAATCCCTTGACTGGCCTTTTCAGATACAAAAGTTACATTTCTTGTAATATAGGTCTTTTGCTTTACCTTGGTCTTAACCATGCAGCAGTAAAGTATAAAAGTGAGATCTAAAAAGTAAAGACATATATTGTTTAGGAAACAATTTATGAACCTCTAGATATAGGAAGGTGAATAAGGCCTTGATCCTTTTATGGAAGAGCTCACAATTAAGTTTATGAAGAAAAAATATAATCAGTACCAGTGTGTGATACCAGGGGATCGAATGCAGGTTCTTGCTCTTGCTAGGCAGGTAGTTCGACCACAGAACTATCTCTCCAGCCCCCAGGCTCTTTTATTGTGAGTCTAAAACTTTGTATCCTTCCGCAATAGAAAGGGAGTCTTGCCCCAGAGCCCCCTCCAAAGTCAAGCATAAATAGATTCTATAGTATTTTGTTCACAGCATTTTACTGCCATCCAGTAAACTGCCTAAGAAAGCATAGTCCCTAACAAACATTTGTTGATAGTCATTTGAAATTTTTCCCTTTGTAGGTAACTGATTATATTTTTCCTCCATAAACTTAGTTGTGAGTTCTTCCCTAAAAGGGTCAAGGCCTTATTCATCTTCCTGAATCTAGAGTCTCAGAAATCATTTACTAAACAATAAACATCTATTGAGCTGAATGCAGTTATGCTCCTTTTGCTAACTCAAGTTGCCACTGGCTGCTGCTGCAGTGGATGCACTCCTCCAGTAGGAAGTGCAGCATCCTCCTATGTAAGAGAACTGTTTAAAGCTAGAGGTTGTCACTGAAATGTATACAAATACACTCACCTTTATTTTGAACATGAAATGGACCAACAGTTGGAAATGACTTACTGAAATTCATCACATGGCGTCATTATTAAATTTTATCACTGTTTCCTTATAGTGACATAGTACCTTTGCTTTAGAATTTAAATTTGGTACAAATCTCAAGGACACATTACTGTAATGTAAAAAAAAAGTAAGAAAATAAGTGTTAGAGTTGTAGTTCATGTTATCTTGGGCTCAATTCCTAGCACATGTACATATATACAAAAAAAATGAAAGAATAAAAATTAAAGCTTATCTTTTAAAAGATCATAATTTGTAAATATTTTATTGATTTTAATCTATTTATTATATTAAAGATAGTATTTCCAATTAATGTAAAAGTACAAAATAAACTACAAACTTTCATTATGATATTGTATAATGTTCATCTAATCCATGATTAGCTATTGATATTGCCCCATCTAAAACTACTTATTGTGACATTCACTCATTTGCCTGATTTGTAACAAATGCCAGTTATAGATAATGTCCCAAACTGAAAGAAATAAGTCAATCTCAGTCTACTGAGGCAGACAACGTGTATTACATGTACTCAATCTAGTTCTAGAGTGGGGAATCACTGTGTTGTAAACTACATGGAAAGTGTTCCTAATGTCCACTCAAGTTTCAGGTTATAGTTAATGGAGTCTTCAAATACTATTCTTTTAATGTCTATATATGAAATTTTATAAAGAGCGAGATGCAAAAATTTAAAACTGTCATTTTAATTACAGTGAGTTGGTCTGCACACATAGAAAACCAAACCAAACCAAAGCAACAACAAAATACTTAGCAAGAAGAAAAGAGTCTGTGTCACAAGTGCACGCAAAGGCCAATAGGAGAAAGATGTCATCTCCAAATCAGAAAACACTTGGGACCACCTGCCAAGCGACACAGTACTTGTCACATGTAATATGTACCACTCCAGCTCTTTCTGCTTGAGGCTTTCCAGACATCAAAAGCAGAAGTCAAGCAGGAGAACCACAGCCTCCATTGTGGGTCCACATGAAACTCCATGCAGCAGGGCAGAAGGGGAGTAAATATTCATGAGCCCCAAAGCGGCCACCACGGCACACAAGGAAGGAGACTGGAGCAGGTCTATAGATGGTCTCTCCTCACAGAATATTTCAGTATTCAGGTGAGGGAAGAATATTCTTCTAATCATGAATCCGTCATGATGATAACTATCTCTGCATCCAGGAAGAGATTAACTTTCATAAAAACAAAATTCTTCAGTTTAAAATTCTGTAACATCACTTAATTTGGCCAAGCTAGAAACTGATGGAAAGAGAGGTTTGCTCAAGATTAGAGTTTTAAATTACATTTCTCCTTCCCTTGCTTAATGGATGGGCCTATGGAGCCAGGCCTATAAATTTTACAGTGGGCAACTCTTAGAATGGGGGTGAGGTTATCTGATAATTCTATACAAAATATTAATTATGAACACTTATTTTTGTTTTGATTTATTCACATATTGGTTTAATTTTCCATTTGGTTGAGGATATGTAGATACACAGCTATACCATTAATCCAATTTGAGTTTTTAAAAGGTTATAGGCTTCTCAGAGAAGGAAAAAGGGAGCAATAAATTCTATTTTGTCAGATACATTTGCAAGCTTTTCAATAGTGACACAAATCTCAAAATTTCATAATTGCACATTTTCTTTTTGAGGACCAATCACCATTTTAATATAGAAACTGTTAATAGAATTAGCAGATGGGTGCTTTATTTGCTTTTAAAGTGGGTTACAAATAGCAGCAATTAGTCACTGATGAAGACCTCTAAGTCAAGAGGTTTTTCATAATTCAGCACCATGATAATTTCTGGTATCATCTGCAGAACAATAAATACAAAGACATTTGTAAAAGCAACATATGTCTTGACAATTTTCTAATTATTTGTGTATAAAATACTCAATTCTTCTGCACAGACGGAACTTTTCAGATGACATATTTGTATGCTAAACTATACAAAAGATTACTAGAAATCAGGAAACCCATATTTCTACCATTTGTTTTCATCCAATTCTACCCAGTTTCAGCCCAGAATCACAGATATTTTTCCCACTAAGGAGGTAACTGCTCATATGAAAATCAGGGGCAAAGATGTGCAATGAATGGGAAGCAGGGTTCCTTGAGAAATAGAGAAACAAATTGGACTCCTCATTTCTCAGTGAAAATAAGAGGGGAGGAATGCCAAATGGAAGTTGTCCAAATGGTGTTCTTTTAGGAATCATGCCTAAGTCGTCGGGAGCATAAACCAAAGAGAATCAGAGGCAAAAAAGGGGAGACCTGAGGAAGATGCCCTGAAGAAGCTTTATAGTTCCCAGAGGCAGGAAACAATAGTCAAACATCTTAACCAATTCATAGAGAAGCTGCTATTTTAGGGTAGGAAGTATACTTAATTTATGGTGGATTTTCTGCATTGCTCAAGATTTGCTGATTATACACTTACAAATCAATTGCTGCTACTTCTTTTTAACCCATTTTCACTGTGTTTGTTTGGTTAGCCGGTACTGGTATGTCTTCAGTTCATCACACAGCCCAGGAAAATGTTGAGGTTTCAGGAGTCTTCTTCAGACCAACAGGGCAGTGGTCCTGCATACCTAGCTCCAGGCCCTATGGGGGCCAAGAAGATATCCATGTCTCTTTACACACTATGGAGCCCACTAGGGCTGCACACATTTGCTCTGTAGTAAAGAAAGAAACCTACACTGAGACCTCTCCAGACTTTAACCAGTCTCCATAAACATAAGGACATATCCTGCAGCTCACTTTGGGATATACAAAGTATTTCAAGGCACCAAGCCTCTCTTCTAGCCTTCTCTGTCAGTCAGAGCCCTCGAAGTGTTCTGGTATTGCCAAAATTCTTTTTATACAAACAGATGTTGGCTGTGACAGCTATATGTGGAGCTAAGCCTCAGTGTTATTTTTTTAGTCAGAATCATTGGCCCCATCTACCAGAATCCACAAATATAATATTTGTAGTTTTACATGGTGCATAAGAAGCTTAATTTCACATGTAGGTCCTCAGAGTTGGAGCTGCAAACATAACATTATCTTTATATTCAGTGAGTAAGGATCTGCTCTACCTTTGCATTAGAAATCTCATGATTGTAGTTCATTCATACCTGCTATTCTAATTTTCATACTATTGTCAAAAATAGTAATTTGTGCCTGTGTCTCCATACTCAGTGTCTTGATCCGAAGTGAAATTTATTACAAAAATACATTCTCAGTTAAGTGTGTAACATTGCTTCAGAAATAAGGGTAAGATATGTTCTTTGTTCCTTTGCACACACAAAAAAACGAGTACATAAAAGGCAGCATCTTGGTTTTGCTTATATTTCGTGGAAAAGTTTGGCGAACTACTGATAAAGGAAATAGAATCTTTTGAAACATTAACTTTGTTAACACAATGATTTATAATTCAAGTGAAATAATGAACCGTTATACTTTTACACAATTTATAGGTCATTTTAGCAGTTTAGAAAAAGTCTTCAAATATGTCAAAAGTAATAACTCAGTTTTTCCAAAACTGGAATTCTTATGAGAAACCTAGATCTAAAACAAATACTCTTTGACTCATATCAACGTTGGCACATGTCATGAGAGCAGCTGGAGCGGCTTCCTCTTCCTCTGCCCAGTGAAATAGCAGTAGCAGTGTATCATGTGCTAATCAAGCAGACAACCAAGCACAACAAAAATAAAACTGAAGAAATCTACTAGCCATCCTGGAAATAGTCGCATTAACCAAGTGACACTGTCAAATAGTCTTTTACTCTTCCAGACACAGGAATGATCAGTGTGTTAAAAGGAAGGTTGGGAATTCGGAGCCTGAGAATGCTACAAAAATTAGGGAGCAGAAGATCTAGATGAGAGTGATGGATGCAGATGATTTGTAAGAGATCGGCACTTAATTAGAATCCTGTGATGAAGAAACACAACAACATGGGTACCCGAGGGGAGGAAGCACCCGAGGTAGGAAGAATAATCCATTCAAGCACACTCACGTGGAAGCTACTATGTGCCATCTGAGTGGCATCAGACAAATCCCAGAGTGGCTTGGATTTAATGAATAATACTGAGAGTCAAAGGAGCTGAGACCCTGGAAGCAGGCTGCCATCCAATTAGCAAGGGCTGACCACTTTGAGACCCTGGACTTCATTCTCATTGTAACAGAAAGCCATTGGCAGAGCTCAGACAGGAGAAGGATGGGCTTGCATTTATATATTAAAGAGACCCATATAGGGAGAGTAGTACAACAAGAGACATAAAGCAATGTTGGTGTTTGGAACATGATTTTTTAAAAGGGCTCACAGTTATTACACAGTTTTTGTATATAAACGAAAAAGAAATTACAGAAACAGAGTAGCATATAAGAGAAATGAGTACAAGATGGACTTTGGCTTTTTACTATGCACACGCTGGGTGGGTATCCACATATTATTGTGAATTTGTATGTGGAAAGTTTATGCAAATAACAAATCGGGGCATATCCCAGTCTGCTTGCTGTTGCTGCAACTAAATAACGACCATAGACTGATTAATTTATAAAGAAAAATGGTTCACTCAGCTCACATTTTAGAGGGTCCATAGTAACCGGCTGCATATGCCGAAACATTTCTTGCTGCGTCTTCATGAGGTGCAGGGCAGCACACAGCGAGGCCAGCTGGGATCGGCTTTCTCTTCTCCTGAAGCATGTGTGCTGCACATGTAATCATGTGTGTGTGCGGGGTGCTCCCAACCCTTCTGTCCCCAGTGACTCCACTTCAAATACAATTTTCCTGTGGCTCTGCACATTGACTTTCCATCCTTCTGCTACTTCCCAGCGGAAACTAAAATTTCATGAGTTGACGAGGCTATTCAAATCAGAGGTATCTGGGGGAAAACAATGGGCCCTGTTTTGCTCTATTGTGCTTATAGCAGCACTTGTAACTGGTATTTATTGAGCACATATTCAGTGCCAACTATATTTTTCAGTTTTTTACTTCTTTAATCTTCCTCCCCTAAAAACCAATGAGGCAGTTCATCTTAGATGAAAGCAAACTGAAGCACATAGAGTAAGTAACTAGTCCTGGCCTGTCAGCTGAATGACAAAGCCAAAGGGAATCAGGCATTGGTACTTACTTCCTGACCCCTGCATCACACTATCTTTGTCAACTAGGTATATAGAGTGAGGAGCCCATGGAAGAAGCATAAAAATAGGATAAACATGAGCAAAATCCTGGGATCCTCCAGGCCCAGCAGACCACGAGATGAAGTAAGTGATGTAGGAGAAAGCCACTGTGAGCACAAGTGCACAATACCCAAGTGGGTGAGAGAGGGTAGCACTGAGCCTTGGATTTCACCGAGAAGGAATGTGGCTCCCTGCTGAGCACTACATGCAAGGGTCAGCCGAGTCACAGCCTTCTCTTCATGATTAGCTAGGCATCTCTTTTCCAAAATAGATTACAGTACTATGTGCTTAAATGCAGACCAACTCAACCTAGCAGAAAAAGGAATTTATCCCTCGGAAGAAATCATAAGCTAAATGAACATTCCATGCATGGATATCATGTGCAATGAGCTTTTAAGTTTTACTCACATAAATTTCACAACACACTAGAGTACTGCCAAGCTGTCAGTCATCTTCCTATCTCTGTGTAAAGAGAAAAAGGGACATTCTCTGAAGACTTCATTTTTTTAATTATGGGTGTTGTTCTACCTTAGTCCAGTACGACCTATACTAAAGAACCCCAAATAATCTAAGTTGTTGCTCTTTTTGAAATTGTCTCCTCTAAGGTACTTCATCAATTCACATGAATAATTTGGTATCTGGTATGTTGGTGATAAATTTTTCTCATCTTTCTAATGGATAACCAGATAGATGGATGGATGGATGGATGATAGATAGATAGATAGATAGATAGATAGATAGATAGATAGATAGATAGATTGTACTATTCTCAATACCATGGATCAATCATTCCTCTATTTGACTTCAAAACTGTTTCTCTTCCATACTTCTCCAGCAGTCATGTTCATGCCCTTGGTAATCCATACCCACTGCTACACAATGGGCTATTTCAAAATGCAAAGTACTGCACTGTAACATCCAGAACCCTGAAGCTCTCCTGGCCCATCGCATATCTCACCGCTCATGCCCACAACAGCTCCCCTTTACCTTCCCTGTTTTGCCCTTCCCATCCCTGACAGCCGCCAGCCTTCCTGGCCTGCCTTCTATTCCCTCTAATCCTGATCTCCCGACAAGCATTTTCAACACCCTTTCAGGGACGCAATCGATTTCTTCCAGTCTTTGACCTTCTCTCACAGCTGCCTTGCCAATCCCATTACCAAACAGTCCTGCCATCTGTTTGCTCTCCTCCTCCTCCTGGGCTGCCAAGAGTTCCTGAGAAAATTGAATAACCATGCTGATTGACTCTGCTACAAATTTATGATTTCCCATGTCAGCTGAGCCCTCAGAACTGCGCTGCGGCCCTATTACTCACCCTTACTTGGCACTTTCTCCATTCCACACAGCAGCTGCGCCTGCCACACCCTCCCCAGGTCCCTCTCCTCACCCTCTTTTTTCAACCCCAACATAAGATTCCACCCCTACTACTGGGAACACTGAGGTCACCAGGCATGAGCTTCTCTTTGGCCTTCTCCATGTCCAAATTTATCCGAATCATTACTCATCTAATCCTTATTCTGCATGTCAGGGTCCTTGTTCTTTTATCCATCTGACCTTTTGATGTCACTCCTTTCTGCACCTGTCAAGATCTGACTTTGTTACTGTGCTTCCTTTTCCCTGTCCAGCTTCTTTCTTTCAACTTAGAAACTCATGTAAATTTCTCTATTTTGCTAAAAGAAAAAGTCATTCCTCATCCAATTTGCCATCCACCTGCTCCTTCCTTTCTTTTCTATGAAAAGTTCTTGGCAATGGGCCTTATACTCAAGATATTACTTATTTAAAACTGGTTCCATAAAACTTGATGTTGTTCTCCTAATTACTTTCTCTGCTATTGAAACTTTTAGGAATCATATAGGTGGCAGGCTTTCCTCCTTTTCATAAGTGAACATTGGAGTTTGGCTCTATTGTAGTTTCTTTCATTTAATAAATTGATAGAATTTAGGCCTGTTGTTTAATTTACCTAGAATTTGACTTCTACTTATTTCAGTTGGAGGTATACTACTTCCCTGTATCCCTATTTCTTGTGACAACAACACTCAGTCCTTACGGGAGCAAATCACATTGCAAACATGAGAACAGCCTAGTAAGACTGTTATTCAAAGAATGCTATCCTTCTCTAAGGAAAAGGTCAGCAGTAGGAGATTTCAGCATTCACTCTCTAATGAGTAGTGATTAAATAAATTGACATAAATGGGTTGGAGTCATTCTAGCAGTAATGTTTGTAAATGATAGTGCATGAGTTTCCATTTATTTCTATCTCCGGAGCTGGAATAAACCTTTTTTTTTCCTGAACATGTTCTTTTATCCTTCACCTTGTGAGTCCCATATGGTTCACAAAGCTTTCTTTGTTTTAAAATGTTAAGTTATGAACTTCATTCCTAGTGCTTTAAAAAGACTGTTATTGTAGTTAAGTAAGACAGTCTGCATACCTTTTTTTTTATTTCAAAGCTTAAAGCCTAGTAAGAGCTACTGCTTTTGACATTATTACTGCTGACATTTTTATTAGTAGGACATCTGCTTCACCCTACTAAACCAGCTTTCTTTCTTTCCTTTCTATCATTTGATCTTCTCTGGTGATCCTAAATTCACTTCTTTGGCCTTACTTTTGTTATCCTTCCATAATTTCTCAAAAATTAGTCATTCAGTATGATCTTTTTCCTTTCTCCTTCTTTCTGTCACTCATTCGCTCCATTTCTCTCTCTTCCTCTTCTCTAGGGATCACACATCATTACACACAGATTTTCACCAGTTAGTGCAGATGAGCTATTTAATTCTTTTTGTTAAATCATTACTTTCTTTTTGAAACATTCAAAAGTAAAAATGAGAGACAAACTTCCTTCCTACTGGTTGGCTACTGTACCTCTTCTTTCTTCTCCAATATCTAGCCATTTACAGAACAGTTTACATTCATTATCCACATGTACCTTGATGTGTCTCCAACACCAGAGGAGAAGCACACGTGATCAGTATCATATGACTGGTGTCCGATTTTCTGACACCTCACCTTTTCTCTAGTGATTTTACTGTGAACTGGCTCTTATTAGATGAATACAGCAATCTTCCTAAAACACTTATAAAGCAAAGAGTAATAGAAGTAGCATAGATGTTCAAATTTTAAAAATTATTACACTAAAACAATTGCCATGATGCTCCCTGAAAGAATCCCCTACCTGTGTACTTCAAACACTCTTATCCTGCTGCTCTGGTTACTTTCTGAAGCAGTTCTAGAAGTCCTCTTTCGTGGTCATCTTTAGTTGTATTGTCCTGGCTACCTGGATGTCCCGAATGAATTCAAAATGTTTGCCTCTTAGGGCCACTCTGACTTTGGGGAACAGTCGTAAGTCATAGTGAATAGGGTGAATGAGGACACACAGCGATGCTTTTCTCTGATAGAGACTGCCCCAAACTGAATTGACTGAGGATGTGAAAGCAGCCGTGAAAAGACACAGACGAAAAATGACTTCCAGAAGTGCTTCAGAAAATGCATGAAAGACTGAAGAAGTTTGTTCAAAGTAAGGGGAGTACTCCCAGTGTATGCGGGAGTTAATGACAATGTGTCTTAATGATGAGACTTTTTTTTTTAAGCACTGACCATATGTTTTGATCACACCGCATACTCCCGTTTGCTTCCAGACTTACGCTGGTTTCCAATGCTTTCAAGACAAAACAAACTTCTCAGTTTGAGGTTCAGAGTCCGTCGTGCACTGCACTTGCTCACTCTTTGTGGCCTGGGCCTGTCACTCAGGTCACTCTTGGCCCCTGCACTCTGTCGTGTGCTTCCAGCTAACTAAGGAAAAGCTTGGTAACCTCAGGACTTCCTTATGATTTCTGGACTAGTAAACCTGGCTCTTTCTTCCTGCTTAGGTGGAGGACACTCCCATTTATTAGAAGATTCAACTGAAAAGTTTTTGCATCATTAAACCTTTCTTAAATACCTTCACCTTTCCGCTTTATCTCCATCTTCGTGGAAAACTTACGAAATGAATTTGAACATCTGCACAGATAATTCCTTGATAGCACAAACAATACATTTTCCATATTTATGCTCTCAGCAACAAGCCCAAATCCTGGATTAAAGCAATAATTATATAGTTTTTGGTAATTATAGGCCTTCAGTAATCTTCAGACTAGAACAATGCAATTGCAAGTAAACAAAAACATACTTCTGTGTGTCTATATTTAGAAAATGTGTAAGAAAATACGTATTTCAAATACATATATGTAATTATGTGTATTTATAGATATATATGTGTTTAGGTATACGTGTGTCCCAAACAATGCAGCACGTTCATACTTGCACAGGATCCCATTCCCTCGGTTCGTGCTGTAGAACACACATTATAATATTCTGGGTATACTTCACTTATGATACACTCATAACTGCCACATCAAACACTGGAAAGTCCTAAATGACACATAATGATGCCATGCTCTGTCGCCACAATACAGCACAGATGGTGACTTTCTTATAATAATAGTTAAAGAATTTGCATTTCTAGGTGAACTTTGAAAAAGGATGCTTTTTTTTTTTTTTGATTACTGTATTTTTTTGGTTGAACTGTTTTTCAGGAGAGATTTATGTTTTGTTTTTGATGCCAAGGACTGAACTCAGGGCTTCCAGCTTGCTAGGCAAGCATTCTACCTGTGAGCCAAATCCCCAGCCCCGAAAAAGGATGCTTTTAACCCTTTCAACAAGAAAATAAAAACTGATGCATCACATCATACCAAAGAGCAGAGCTTAGGAAATGTTGCTATTCCTATAGAACTCCACCAAAATAATAAAAACTCCAAATAAATATACACTCATAAAAATGCATGATAAAATATACTGAATAAGACTTTGCATAAAACAAGTATTTTGCAAACAATACATTATGAGTATGCATGTTGAAAAGGAATTTTGGGGTGCTGGTTCAGGCTGCTTTAAGTGTGGGTCCAGTAAGGCTCAGGGAACTGGGGATCGAACCACGGTCACCTGCGCCTGCTGAGTTTGCCCCAGCAGGTACTGAAACAGCTGAGCTAACCCACAAGCCCCACCCCATGTATGTTTATCTATAGAGCTATCGTGTTTTGCACAGGTATATTCAATCTCTGCATTATATGGAATACTAACAGCATCTTCAGCAATATAAAACTACAGTATAGGACACTGTTTGGGGGAAATTTAAACAGTATAAGTAGCACACATTAATCTTCATACTCAGACCAGAGTTTCTAAATTTTAAAAGCACTAGATAACTCTAGGATGACATGGGTCCTTCCAGCTCTAAGAGTTTGAAGGTGGATTTCAAGTTGTTTTCAAGTCAAATACCAGACAGAAAACATCCAGGGAGAAAGCATTTCACCTGTTAAAACATCTATTAACTGGAATTAAAGGTGAAAAAATTAAAAGATGGCAGGAACAAGTAACTCCACAAACTGTGCTTTCAGTATTGCTGATCCTTAAAAATTTCACTTTTGTAGAAGTGCCAGATCTGTCTTACAAATGAGACTTTATGACTTATTTTATTTTTAAAAGAAAACAGTAATTCCTATAAGCTACCAGACTGTGAAAATGGTATCTATACTATTCATGCCATAATTTCATGATTTCTTTTTTTAATCTCAAAGCACAAAAGACAAATTCTTGCAAATAATTTAATAAGATGCCAATTAAAAAAAAATAGAAAAGAGCTTTGGACACAACCTGAAGTTAAAAATCGGCTTATGCTTTACAACAAAACTTAGCATAGAGATTGAACAGCAAATTCAAACAATAGCAGAAATAGAAATGAAATTTTAAGGTCTTTATGAATGACAATGCCACAGCATTTTGCCTCCAGATAACCCACAAGGCCTGCCTTCACTGAGATTATAGCATAACATTGCCAGACCACAGGATTTTTTACATTAAAATTATATTTTAGAATCTATCCAAAATATCACACGGACTAGCCATATAATCACACAGAAAGAGTTTAAGTTTAACCAATCCATTCACAGAGTGGCTCCATGTGTATGGACCTTTGAAACTACGCTTTAACGTGGGATTGTGTTATTAACTGCACCTATCCTTCTACTAAGAAAGCAAGTCTAGAGCAACAAGTACTGTACTAGTGCCTGGAAAAGGCTAAACATCACATCTTCGACTACTTCTCCTGCATAGCATCTTTCATTAGTGCCTTTCAGCAATCTGAAATGAAATCTCTCTACGCTTTCTACCCAAATCGCTCTCAGGTGGTTCACCGTCTCCTTCCATGCTGCCCTCTCCCCTTGTGATGGATATTCTTGTAACTATTCAGGAGTGGCACTTCTCACCTTTAACGACCTCTACTGTCTGACTCCCACTTCGTCCAAGTTCAAGCTGAACCACCTTAACAAGGGACACAATGTCTTATACAATTTTCCTCTCTCCCTTTTAACCAACCTGCCTTAACTTCATCCTACAGACCCCTGACTGCGTGGTACACAGTCAGCTCACCACCACGGAACTTTCATAATGCAGTGAATCTTGAGCATCAGAGAGGGGCACAAGCACCAACACAGTTCATGCGACCTGTGATACAAGATGTATGTTCACATATCTCATTAACTGTGTTGCTCAGCATGTACAATATTCTAGTGACACACTAATGATCACACTTAATGTATTGCAGTAACCACATAAATAATTTTTTGTTTTGTTTTGCTTTTTATGAAACCAGAGATTGAACTCAGGCCCCTGCGCTTGCCAGGGAAGCACTTTATTATACTGAGCCATCTCCCCGGCCCCACATAAATAATTTTTGAGTGGGTGTTATTTAGACATTTGTTCAATGCCACAAAGAACACACACATTTTGCATTTTTAGTATAGAATGAACTCACCCATTGCTTAGTGAGCATCTTCTATAAGCAAAGCATTCTAAGAACTAAGGATGACAGTCAAATCAGAGTCACACATGGACCTTCCCAGTGAACACATATATTAAAGAAATAAAATATGTGTACATTTTCATGCACATAAGATACAACCATTAGATTTTAGGAGCTTTACATATTACAAAACCTCACACAGAAAAAAGTATCTTAAGTATAAACACTAATAAATTGGAAAAACAAAAGGTTGGACTATGAAAAGTAAGAATTATTGATTTACAATCGAAAAGACAAAGGCTTGCAGGAGATAACATTATGGGTTGCAATGAGCGGGGAAGAACAAACAAAATGAGCAAAGGCTCTTGAAAGTGATGGAGCTGAAGTACAGATTTCATGAAAATAAAGACTAGAAACTACAAACAGCAGAAGGGGTTTAGAACCTGATGAACCTGATTCCAATTGAGAAATCTGAAGTTTATTTGTTAGAAATGAAGTACACTAGATGTTTGTGAAGCAAATTGCTCTATGCTTCCACAACACTAAAGCCGCAATGAATAAAATAGGTAGGCAGGCTAGCCTTCTAGGTCACACCAGAATTTACCATCTGTCCACAGACTTTGAAATCAGTGCAACTTGTGCGCTCTTTAGGCCTATGTGTGATCTTTTGTGCTTCATGGTCTCCATCAGTTATGACCTCAAGACATATGGAGCTCTTGATTCTTAAACATGTGTTTTTCATGATATAATATTAGCAGAAGGCACAGTAGTGCAATGACTGTTGAAAATGCTGATCAGAACACATTTTGAAGTTGGAATATCAAGGTTGGATTAGTGGCTCCTAGAGCAGACTGCTCAGCCCTGCCACCATCTGCATGATTAGTATAACAGCTTCCCTATAGCACATCTTTAAAATTCAAGTTAATTGAAAGTGTTGCAGCAAAATATTTCAATGAAAATGAAATAAAATATCTCCTAAAATTCTAGTTAAACAAAACTGATGGGTTTTGAAGAAAAGAATGCAGGAACAGCAGAAGGTAGAATGTCATTGTGCTAAAAGTGCTTAACAACCTGACATTTTTGATTAATGTAATTCCAAATGAGAAAGGAAGGAAGACAGAGAGAAAAAGGCTGAGGATGTGGCTCAGTGGTAGAACTGCTGCCTAGCATGTGCAAGGCCCTGCTTTCAATTCCAGTTGCCAGCAAGGGGAAAAATACAGTGAAGGTGCAAATATGGACTTCACTAACGATTCCACTCATGTCTCCTACAATGTACTACACACATGCTTAATACATGCATGCCTGCATACACACATATTATGCACACATACATACATGCATGCACTCATGCATCTGGTAACTTCTTTTGGGTGTTGGTTTTAATTCAGCTTCTAAATTCAAAGAAATCCTTGTGGAAACAGAACAAAGTAAAAATTGAACACTGATTATTTCTACTACATTCTAATGTTCAGACATTAGCATTTTTTATATGCATCCTCTAAGCAATTTTAAAACATGCCTTTTCAAAGTCAAGCAAAGCAGTGAGCTCATTTATCTAGGCTGTAAGGCTATACAAACAACTGATTGTAAAAGCAAGTCATAAAATATTGACAGAAAGTAATATTTTTAAGGTGGATATATCTGTACTTCAAGTTCAAGGCTTGCTTGTGAACAGCAGAAGGTGCTTGTAGAACACGGGTGCTTTCTTTGGACAGCTAAGGTCACTAAGAGACCTTTACACTATGGTAGGTACTGTTCTGCATTGCTTTCATATATTTCCGATACCTTAGCTGAACTAGGCAGTAGCCATGTCACCTGTGTCACATTTCTGAACCTTTCTTGCATAACTCCTGTGATTTATAGTTGCCCACTTTATATCAGGCAGTCCTTTCAGGGTGTGTGCTAAGTTACACACAATGTATGCATGGAACCATGTTTAATAATGTCATGACGGTGTGCTATAATCCTTTAGGGCCAGTGAGAAGCTCAGTGGACTAAGTGCCTGCTTAGGTGAACAGAGGGAGCAGGGTTCAATCCCCAGAACCTCATGCAGCACCAGCCCTGCCCCTGGAAGTGCTGAGCCGGTGACTGGGACAGACATTGCCGTACATGCCTATAATCCCAGTGGTAGGAAGGTGGAAAACAGGACTACTGAGTTTGAGTTGCATAGTGAGACCCTGTGCCAAATACATTTTTTTTTAAAAAATAATCTTTGTTTAAAAAAAGAGAAATTAAGAAACTTGCCCAATATTGTTCAGCCTGGTTCATAATTGGTGCATTACAGTTAATATTTTAACAATTAAGTAAATTTAAATTTTATGTTTCCAAAAGAATGTTATTAAAAGGCAAAATACTGTAATTCAAGTACAGTATCAGTGAACAGATGTAAATTGCTTATCAAATCACTGTCAGACCAAAAGTTAACAGCAACCCCTAAACTAAGAAGACTGTGGCCCTAACATGTCTTTGTATTATCCCAAAATAATGTTTGCTAACCAATTTTTACTTCAGAATTTCATAATTATCTTATTATGGAAATAGAATTGCCATCTAGTTACATGCCATCAATTAAAACTCCATTATACTTACCTACTTATTAAGTCACTTCTCCCAATTCCCTACTAAACAAAAGAGTAGCCTCTTAAACAGACACTTTGAGAAAAGAAAACAGACAGAAAATTTGTAAGTGACTTTATCTTCACAGAGTTTTACATGAAAAATGAAAATATTTTTCATTTTCTGTGCATACATTGTGTGTAACTTAGCACACACCGTGAAAGGACTGCCTGACTGATATAAAGTGGACAACTGCAAATCACAGGAGTTATGAAAGAAAGGTTCAGAAATGTGACCCAGGTGACATGACCACTGCCTAGTTCAGCTAAGGTATCAGAAATATATGAAAGCAAAATAAGCAGTTCTCTGTACAACTAATTGTCATTAAGTGATGCAATGACATTAAGTTGCTAATGGCGTCTATACATAACTGACAAAAACTCTGGAAGAACTGTGAGAGTGAAAGAAGGAGCCCCGTGGGACTGTCCTATACAGACTCAAAGTCACAAAATGGGAAGCCGACAGCCTCCAGTGACAGGGAAAGCAAGTTCCACTGAGTGAGAAATTAGTAAGAGACAAAATACTTTATTGTTTGCTTGTTTTCAAATCAAAGAAGGGTAAAATGTAAAGAAAAACACCTCCAGCAGGTTTGCTCTTTCAGAGCCTGATGGACACACTTACTGTGCCCACAGTTACACTGTTTTAGAAAAGGTAGAACCCATCTTCTGGAAGATGGCTCTTTGGCTCACCCAAAATATCCATCCTATGTAATAAAGACAAACATACATGTCACAAATATGTTCTCTGTGGGGAAGGGAGAGGGAATGAAAGAGCACTTTCATGTGAAACACATAAGTGAACTGCAAGACACATTTTCCCTTTCAGGCCTGGCCAAGGCTGACTCTTCTGAATGCTGCCCTTTGTAAGACACTTCAGTAGCCCTTAATAGAATCCCTAAGAATCACATTATATATTCAAAAATAAGATTACTTGCATTCATTTCTTTTATGTTTGCTCCAAAATAGTAAGGTGTACTTTTATTAAAAAATTTGAGTGAACTCCTTAGGCATTGACTTATAGTAACTTGGGACTTAAAATGCAGTTCATTAAAGCACCTGCTTAGGTATACACAGGGAGGGACCTGGGTTCGATCCCCAGTGTGCAGTGCCGGCCCCTCCCAAAGGGCATGCTGAGATGGTGACTGAGACTGGGCGTGGTGGCAAGGACCTGCAGTCCCAGTGCTTGGGAAGCTGAAAACAAGAGGATCACTGCAAGTCTGACCCTACAAAGAAAATGCAATTCATTTAACTCTATTGTACATACAATTATTGGATATGTTTTTAATTTATTAAAGTTAGTTTTAAAGATATCTGTTCTGGACTTCAGATAAAGCATATTCTTCACTCTGATGACATATGTCATAGCCACCAACAATACTAAAGCTGTCTTCTTTCCACCTTCTTCATCAAACCAATTGGAAATACAATGGCTTAGGTCACAACATGAAACATCATGCTAATTAAAACACTGATTAGCTGGTCTAAGAAATATATTGCATGAAACAGATGGCTGTATTACTTTGTGTGTGTGTATGCACACACATGTGTGTGTTTGTGTCATCTCAATCTGATAACCACTAATTCAGAATCCTCTGATCATGCTCTTTAATCCAAATGTTAATCTCCACTGACAAGAGCACATGATTAAGCAGTGCAGTGCAAGACACAGATTACATTAAAGATGGGAAATTGAAAATAAAAGATTCTGTGTTTTTAGAGTCCACAGTATTCATGTTAATCCAATGTATAAAGTAAGACTAATAGGAATAGCCTCATGCATATTGTTAGGAATTTTTGAATCTAAATAACAGGTATTTATGTATCTTTTCATCAAAACATTATTAAAAAGGCCTACATGAAATTTTTCTGTGTATCCATAATATTATCAATGACTTTTGTCAACACATCATTTATTCAATTACATAAATTTAGCAATCAGATTTTCCCTTTGGATCCAAAATGGCATAAACTTTTATTTAATAAATAAAATTTTTTAAAAAGTAAATGCACCTAAAGTTATTACATTGGCACTGTGCCCATTCGTAGTGCATGACCAGGAGGTAGCCAGTTTCTGATCTTTCTGGAATGCACATACCAAATGTCTGGCTCTTTCATGAGCCTGACACAAATAGGAAGGAAAAAAATACCTCACTGACCCTCCTGTTATGGCTAGACACAATGAATAGAAAGATGAGAGACCTGCATCCCCCTCTTCTCCTACTGGGACAGAATTGCCGCAGACAAAACTGAACCTTAACAATGAAAAAGCAGGCTGAGCTGTACCTGATTTCCCAGCTCTCGTCTTTTAAAATAGGAAATGTTACTTGTCCCCTTAACATCTAAAGGACATATAGGCTTTAAGATATTCCTTTTTAATCACATTAATTTAACTCTTCATTAGGAATCCACAAAAAAAGCAACATAAAGATAAGCTATTATGGGGCTGTTGAAAACAATAAAAATGTAGAGTAGCCAGCTTTTTCACTAAAAAAAATAAAAGTTAATGAAATTTGTAGGCTAATAAAACTCTGAAGGTGATTTTGTATTTCTTAGATGTTCAGTTGCTGAGATAGGAACTTGAAACAGAAGATTACCTTGTACCAAATCACAAGATTGTATCTGAGAATCCCATTTTTAATTCATAGATATTAATCAATATATAGTGTTTTAATGGTGATTTCAAGTAGGCAAAACACTGGTGGCAATTGTGCTTTGTTTTATCCTTGGTAACATATGTGCTGCTAATAAAGGCTTCAAATAAAAATCACTGCTGTTTCAGTTTAACATTAAATTAGATGTTTAATTCAGCAAACCTTTATTTTGGTTACATTTCATACACTGAAGCTCATATTATCAGGCTGGGGAGATAGCTCAGTGTTCTAAACATCTGCCTGGCTAGCGCAAGGACCCAAGTTTGACCCCCAGTACCACATGCTGTGCTGGCCCCAAAACCAGGAGTGGTGGTGCATGCCTGTAATCCCAGCACTGGGGAGGCTGAGACAAGAGGATCACTATGAACCTTAACTGCATATGGAGTCCCTGTATCTGATTAAATAAATGCATACCCTTTTAAGAAAAGATCATATTACCTAAGATGTGAAGCATATTTGCTACTTAATGAGTTTGAAAATAAATTCATCATATGTTATGTATTATTGTTAAATATTATCTAATAATATCTACTTGTTTGTCCGTTGGCTATCAAAATCAGTATTGTCCTTAATTTCCTTGAGAATTTAACAAAGAAATCATAATCTAAGGTTTCAAATGTTTTAATTTGATAATAAATGATCACATACTCTTCTCATTGTTTGAGTCTAGTGGACCCCCCAAAGCCTCATGCAGTGGTAGGGCAGCTTCTGTGGTTTGTGACTGATTATGAGGGAGTGCACGTTGCATCTGCCCCGGGGCAGGTAATCTGCATACATTGTGAGGGGAGGGGAGAGAGGCTGGCTAGCTGCCTGAGCAGCTGCCACTCTTTATGCTGTCTCTGATCTTTGCTGCTCCATGAAAGACTGCTCTCTGACATGTGCCACTTTGCCTTGGAGCCCGCTGAATATGGACTGAAACCTCCACTAACCGTGAACTAAATAAACCTACCCTTCCTTCATTTTGAGTGTTGGGTATCTGTCCTAACAAGGAGAGAATAACTGAGACACCTCTATTGCTGAGGCTAAAGTGCTCATCAAAATAGTTCTTTAACCTTGAAGAAATTTCATTACTGGCTTGTGACAAGTTTGATTTCCGTTGTCACTTCATTTCACTTGCCTACTACTGACAAATGTATAGCTTACACTGTTTTAGAAGTCACATTACAGCAAGTGAGACTGAAGCATTTTCAGGGGGAACTTGAACATGCCTAACTTTGCTGAGTTTTAAACCATAATACAGGGAGGATTTGGTTTTGCCTTTTCTATAGGTGTTTTCATTTCACCTCCTGACAGTGGCACTGAGACCACGAGGATCTGCCAGCAGCCAGTCTACCTTATCCTTATATCAGCTAGAAATGCAATAAAGAAATTGAAAATGGCCCACACTGATTGAGTTCTAGTTATGCCAGCTGCACACTGATCAGATTAATCTCATTTAATGATGGCAGCTAAATTGCGAATTTGACTCTGCTATTAACTTTATATTACATATGAAGAAGTGGATGCAGGAAGATGTACTTTGGTCCAAGGTCACCAACTTGCAAATGTGCGAACCACGTTTCAAAACCAAGCAGGCTGGATCACAACACTGCGTGGTTTAACCACTGTTTACCTGGCACTGAGGTATAAGGCTGGGCACAGTTTGCCCTGCTGTGTCCTCCTAGTTAGTAAACTCTCTTACCAGTTACTATTTTCCCCAGTCCACCTATATTCAAGCAGCAAAATTTTCATTTTGAATGAAATTACTGTACATATTTATAGTAATATGTATTACCCACAAATAAAGTGAATTGAAAATGATTTACCTTTTTTCTTGTTAACTATAGTTAAAGGCCAACTTCTATGTCAGCTTTCATCTTTGTCCAATATGCCCATGTGCTAGATCTCTGAATATTTGTGCATTGAAGTCAGGAAGGTTGGGCCCATTTGGATCAGCCTGCTGAATGTGTGAACTAAAGAGAATTCATCCCTCGACCCATGAACAGTTTCAGAACCTAACTTGTGTCGCCATTTATCACAATATTTGCCATCAAAACTCTGTGGCCCATCTGTTGAATGTGACCTCTGGAATGAGGCTGGGAATGGTTCAAAGGTCATCTCTCCCTCTAGCTAGTAGACACCTTTAGAAAGTACTGAAACTTTGGGCCTCATTGTGCTCACCTGTAAAATGGGTATCCTGGCAATAGTAGTATCTGTTTTGTGAGGATGGTAAGGACCTTAAATAGAGCAAAGAAACTATTGTCTCCATAGAGCTGACTCTCAGAAATGTTTGTTTAAAATGTAATCAAACAAATAGTAAAAATAGCTCAACAAATTCATATTTACCAAAACTAAGAAGCAAAATAAGACTAGTCAAAAATAATAAATGCCATCAAAAGCAAATATCTTAATCATATATATATAATTTTTGTATATATATACTATATATATACATATATATTATATATTATATATATACATATATTTGTTATTGTTGTTTGTTTGTTTGTTTGGTTTTTCTTTTTTTTTTTTGCAATGCAAGGGATCGAACTCAGGCCCTTGCATTTGCCAGGCAAGCGCTTATTCTACTGAGCTGTCTCCCAGGCCCCCAAGAAACCTCAATGATTATGCACACAACCTGAACAACTAGGAAACTGACAATATCTTACAAGTCATTAAGCTGAAAAGAAGTTATATATAGTGCATATATAATGCATGTATGTACATTTATTTACATGGATATGATACATACTTAAACACATATGTATGTCTCTATTTCACTTCCTACTCTTTTCCTGGCATTCAGTGGTTGGAGGAGTAGGAGGACACTAAAATAAAAGTGTTATTTTCTATGTGAGGCACTTTGAGACTCAACATTAATTGTGAAATTACAATGGTCATAAGATCTCTCTGCCCATTGCTTCTTCTAAGCACGGAATTACCATCAGATGAAAGAACCTACAACAGCAATCCTCAGATACTAGTGTTTGCTTCCACTTTCAGTACAGCTAGGCCGATCCAAGCCCAAAAATGTCTTTGAAGTTATGGAGACCTTCATGTGCTGATCAGTCCTTGGGGGGGGGCAAAGAGCAAGAAGAACTGGTTCTCTCACTTTAATATTCTGCCAGGGAATGCAGAGGCGAAACAAAAAGGGTTTCTCTGTTACAAACTGAGCAATTTTGTAATATTTGCATGCAGATTGCCTCATTTAACTTCATGGGACCTACTGATCCCCAGAACCTGATTATTTATGCCTTGGTACATATTTCCACTAGGGAAGAGCACTTGGTACACGAAGAGCACAGTGGTCACGACTATGAACTCATTCTCGGCCTTAGCCTTAAGGCATGCACGGTGTTGTGGGTCAGTTTAACTGAAAAACAAACATAACTTTTTTTTTAACATTTATGATCTGAATTGGTTGTTAGCACAATTAATGTTAAGTAATGCTATGTAGTGTTTCTAATGTATCAGTACTTAGACATTAAGCATGAAAATTATCTTAAAATTGATGGTAAATTCCAGAATCTAGCTTAAGGCCTGTGTACCTAAAATCTTCAAATACATCCCTCAGGTCTAACTGTTAGGTGGTAGAACAAAATGTGACATAAAGACTTGTCAGACATTATTTTTAGATTCTCCCAAATTTCTCTATCAATCTTCTTATTGTATCTTTGGTATCTAAGCTCTCTGTTCTCCACTTGGAAATAAAGAGGACATATCCTAAAGACCAGTGATACGAACATATTTTACAACCCATTATGTTTAAAGAGACTATTAAAATGGAAAACATAGCCATCTTATAAAGCAGTTTACATTTATTGTTTTGATCACAGAAAAAATATTCAATACAGTAGAGTCATACAGTTTATAGACATAATTATAATAGCATAAATAAAGACAAAATTCCTGTAATGTTATAGCTAGGGCACCAACAGCAATTGATTGTCACATAGAAAGAAGAGGTAAAAACTTCAACTATAAAGTTAAGCACCACGATAAAAAGAACTAATTACAAAATACCAGAGAACAATAGTTTCAAAATTATTGTGGCCCATGGTGACTACCAAAAATATTTCAATCTGTTTCACATATTCACTACCATATTTCTACTAACATAAGATTTATCTGCTAAATAATTTAGATTAAAGAAAGAATTGGGGGAAACACACATTATGTGTTGGTAGGCTTAAAAATTTAAGAGTTAAAAAATAGATATTTCCTCTCATCCCATCTGTAACAGCATTCAAGATTCATTCCCATCTTTTCATTAAGTGAAGCAGCCTGACAGATAACAATGTGACTTTTCAACTGTCTGCAGACCGATTTCACACGAGCCTCCTCTCATTATTTTCTGACACTGGTATCATCTTAATTTAAATGGCTCAATTGCTTTAAATATTATATTTAATTGGAATATTTTTGCAGCAGTCATTCTATTTTAGACTTGCTTCCTTTGTGAATAATGATCTTTAATAATAACAGAGATGAAATGGCTTGAGACAGTTTACTCTACCTCTTTACATTCTAGGTAACAAACCAAAGTGCAAATGTTAATCATTACATTTTATCACCATTTATACACACACATGCACACACACACACACACACACACACACACATACTCACACACATAGACACACACAAACGCAGACACATACATTCACACCCATTCAAAAATGCTTTCTATTTATACAGTGTCTTCAACTAATCAAGTAACCATAATGCAAAGAGATACAGCCTGCATGCAATTCATCTTTAATAAAATAATAAAGGCCTTCCCCTTATATCCATGATGCATAGGACCACAAATTTACAAGGCCGGTTTCCTACTGATATGATGGCCATACATTCCTTGAACACTTACGTCATTAATCCTAAATTCAGTCGGAAATTGTGTACAACGTCAGTGACATACAGTGTGTCCTGTCATTCTCACTTTATAACATAATAAATTACGTTTCAAAAAGTATGAGAATGGCCTATATTTATTCCTTCTCCTGTCCTCTGGTTTCCAACTTTCCCTGATTGGCAGTAGTGTTTCTTCTTAGTGCTCTATGAAGTAGCACTGAATTGGTCAGTTCTCTTGGAATTCGGTACTGAGGTATACATTACCATTTTCTTTGTTGATCTAGCACAGGCTCAGGTGATTCCTACACTATACATACAATAAGTTCAAGCAAGGCAAATGAAATAATATCTACATTTATCTCTGCATCATTAACTACAAACAGGAACATGGCGCATATCTCCAATCTCTGCTTCAGTCCATTTAAGTGCAAACTGAAGAAAACAGATGTCCTGTTCTTCGTTTCGTACTCCTGAGCATGGGGATATCTCTTTCAATCACTGAAAAGATTTCAAAACCTCTCTCACATCCCTCCTTTGTTCCATATTGAGAACTTGATTTTCTTTCAGTTGTTTGCAAAATATAGCTTGATTCCTTTGTGCAAAGATCCTATTTTAAAGTCATTTTTGTTTCCTTCACAATCAGGGCTTTGTTTTAATTAGCTAGTCATCCAGCCCCTTGAGGTTCATTTTCTTTTACACAAGAAAAATCCAGGTCTATTGTGATCCAACATATTCAGTTGGAACATGTATTTCACTTACGAGTATATACATTCATTTTACAGGATTCCTCAAGGTGGCCAGGGGATTTCGTGGTCTGCACTGTATCCACCTACAAAAAATACAAAAATATATGTCTGCTTTACAGGGACGTGGGTAGGGTTTTGCCAGCCTAGTTCCAACGTCTGAACTGAACATCTTGGCTGCTGATGCTCCTTTCTTCTTCAAGATGTATTTGCAAGGTCTATAACCTTTGGTGAAAGTCAAAGAGACATAACAGTTCTCACTACAGTTAACAACCTGTGGGCATCTATACCAATACAGCTCGTAATGTCAAGTATGCTCTTTGCATAGTGTAAAGAAAATTTAGATATTTGTAGTTTAGAATTTAAGCTTTTTCAGAAAAAGTCAGGGGAAGAGTTCAAGGTGGTATTTTGTCTTTGCTAGTACTATAAAAACAAATAAAAAGGAAATGGTAATTGACTCTCAGTACATGTATAACTTGCACATTTATAGGATCACAGAGATGTGAGCTCTACCTGAACATTCCCATCCTTCAAAGTACTCCTGGTCTTTCAACACAATCTTTCCATAGTTTGTTTTCTCTTCACAGAAATCCAAGAAATTTGCATGCTCGTACGAATGACTTGCTCATCATTGGCTCAGAAAGAATTACCTTACCCTTTAACATCAGAGAAAACCGGAGCTCAGAGGTCTAAAGCAAGTGCAGGGGCATCAGTTCCACCAGTAGAACTAATGGAAAATGTTGCATATGACCTCATGGTTTTTAACCCCACTTGCTGAGAGAAATATTTGAACTGCTGTTCAATCCCCAGCACCACATGTCATGCCAGCCCCGCCCCCCAGGGGGGGTTAGCTGGCCACAAAAAATCAAAAATAAAATATTATCATCAACTAAAATTAGAAATTTTATCAGACCAAGCTATGCCTTCTAGGTATCTTCCGGAAATAGCTGAAGACCTATCACAGTGATTTAGCCACACAACTCAGCTACATATTGGAAGCAGCCTATTGGTTCATCAACAGATGAAAAGGTGGTACTTATACACAATAAAGTACTATGCTCCCATAAAGAAGGATAGACTTGCATCATCTATAGGAAAATAGAGGCACCTGAAAAGCATAATGCTAAGTGAAATAAATCACAACAGGCAAGCTTAAATATCACATTGTTCCTCTTAAATGAGAACACAAAACATAAGCAAGTTCAACAGTAAAATAGATAAGAGAAAATATGGGAATAGATCTTTTGCAAAAGAGAAAAGAAAGGGCCAACTGATGGAGGGAAGAGGAAAAGGGAGGGGCAGAGGATGAGCCAGACAGATAAGACATGCTACGTACATGTACCAACTCCCCACAGTGGATTCAGTCAGGGCCTATTGCAAGCATACATTAACAAAAACAAAAATGATTAAAAGTCAGGTCAAAGTTTTCCAAGTCCCTATGTATTTCGCATAAATAAAAATGATGATAAATATTTCTCCAAAAATTTTTGGTGCTAATGTTATTTTTAGATAGCATCAAATATTTCTCTCAGCAAGTGGGCTTAAAAGCCATGAGGACATAAGCACCATTTTCCACTAGTTCTACTGGTGGAACTGATGTCAGCAAAATCTTCAGTAAATCTGAATCTTGCCAAGAAGATAACACATCATTTTCAGGAAGGAAAACCAATAAAACTTACTACCCAAATATTTATTTTTACAATCTAAGGTCAGAAAAGAGAAAGAAAGCCACCTAATTTCCAATGTAGCCATGTCTCAGCCAATAAAAGCCAATCCCAGAAAGGAAGTGGTAATTTCTTCTTCTGAACTCTCGATCAGCTTATTTTAAATGTAAATGGTATACTAAAACAGGAACACCAACTTTTGAAATTAATTGTTCATACTCAATAATACAAAATACTCTGAAAATTACTCTGACAGAGGATTATTGGTATTAGCTATTTAAATTTACATAGGTTTAAAACGTCTTAATCTTTTATTAAATTACATGTATTCAAAGAAAGAAGAATATTATTTTTCATTTTCTAGCAGGCCAAAAGACTACATACAATAATGTATGATGTTGTAGCTAATTACATAAAAATCCACACATGTACACAATGTAAATTTTAGGTTAAGATGAAATTTAATTTATACGAAGAGTATGTCTACACATTTCACCTCAAAATTCCTTACACATACACAAGTGCAAGCTAAGTATTTGAGTTTCTGATTTTGTATTTTATTTGTAGACAAACTGCAATTTCATAACTATAAGGCAGCTCAAGGCAACATTAGGTCTTCCTGTAACGCACACATACTATATATGATGTATTTCAGAGCACTTCCCTAAGTTCTACTTTAAAAAAACAAATAAAGCATCAGGTACATTTCCTATGTACTAACTAGGAACACACTCTTATTTCTCATTGTAAAAAACCATAATGAAGCATATAGCTTAGAGAAGACATTGAAAATAGTTTTACTAATCCCAAAACACTTAGCAAAAGTTGATTTTCTGAAGCAGTCATTTAATTCCTACAGAAGTGGCTCCGCTGTGCTGCATGAGGGCAAAGGACGTACCCAGTGTGCTCCTGGCTTCCCTGTGCACATGCATGACTCCAGAATTCCTAGCATCATGATAAGTGCACATCAAGGAACAGTACACCATCACCGGGAACCAGTTCTGTAAACAAGAAATTGGGCCACTCGCTTTCCTCTCTTTGGCTTGTAGAACTCTGGACTAGGGGTTATACCTCTTTCGCACTGAAACAGATGCTCTGTGCTTTACTAGAGTATTATTAATCCCATTATTCTTACATTTCCTGACAATCTACACATTTTCTTTTACTTTTTCCTATAAAACAGCCGTACATTTTTCTTAAAGGTAAAATACTATGCAAAGTTTTCTGAAAAGTTGGTAATAAATGCACAAAAGAGTAAAATACCTTAACAAAATAATCTGTGATCACAAAGTATTTCATTTTAAACTTTCCAACTCTGGCTTATAATTTCCATTTACAAGCACACTCAGGAATATAATGCATATAAATAATATATTCACCATCCTGCCAAGCAGCATAATGCAGCACTCTTATTAGAATGCTATTGTGCACCAGAGCTAACTCTGATTTCATAAGTTAACTACTTCGGAGTGGGCTCCTGTTTTTGCAATTTTAAGCTTTGATGCACAGAACAAATACAACTGTGTCTTACTGTTCACCCATCACCAAAGCCAAGAAAAATATTCTTTGCTCATTACTAAAGATTAACATTTAAAAGTACTTATCTCAAACAACTTACAGAGTTCATCATGAACTACTTAGGAATCAAGTCCTGAAGATGCTAGTTGGTGAGGGCTGGAGTGAAATGGATGATACCAGGATGTATTTGTTTTGAGGTGAACTGGCAAATTAAAATAGCCCTGGAAGCAATTTTCAGACGCTTACCACTGAGGAGATAGGGTATAGTCAGTCAGACGCCACCCACTGCTTCTTCAGGCCCAACTCAGGTGAAGTTCTAGAGAAACACAGCCTAAGTCTTTGCCTTTCAACCTTTCTTCTCTATTCATTTCATCACCTGGGCAACACACACACACACACCACACACACACACACACACACACACACACACACTCATTCTAGACCCACCTCCTACAAACCTTATTATTCCTCTACCTCTTGCACTTCCATTTCCTAACTCAGTGAATTAAAGCAAGAATTTAATTTACAAAATGATGTGTAGAAAGTCAAAATATAAAATGGTCATTGACTCCTTTTCTGTCCTCTTTGATCACCAGTAAGTGACTAGAATAAAATGACTCATTTAGAGAACAGGACAGAGACTCAGAACTCTGAAATATTCACATAGGAAGAGACCTGCTCTTTATCTATGATTCCAGAAATCTTCTGCATAAGCCAACAAGAAAATATAGCTAGGTAGGTGGATAGACAGGCAGGCAGGCAGGCAGGCAGACAGACAGACACAGAGACAGACAGACAGACAAGAGATAGGATATGTATATTTTTTCTACACACACTATCAAGGTATGCTTTTATACTAAATCAATCATTTAGGCAAGTGGTTCAGATTAATACAAATATCTGTTGAACATGTTCCCCTATAATTGGTAATATAATATTCATGTTTTTGCTTGACTAGTGTTCATGCTCAGGAAACATTAAAAGGAAACATGTGCGATACAGAGTATATTCCATAACACAGAAAACTAAACTAATGTTAGTCCCCACAGTCTAGAAACTGGAAAATGGTATTAACATTAGAACACAACTAGAAGTTGGACCAGGGTAATAAAAATATATCTCTTTTCCTTTATTGTAAAACTAGAAAAATTATCTGAAATAAAAACAAGATGAATCAGATGCAGGATTTAGGTAAGTGGATGAATGTAAGATAGTTATGGATTGTGTTTTTGTCTTTATTTTCTTCCTTTCTACAAACATGGGGTTAAAGCCCTGAATGATAATAATTATAAGTCACTCTAACTCCTTGGGTAGATTTTGAAGGAGTTCAGGAAACATTACCCCAAAACATGGTGTTTGGCATGTGAGGAGACAGAAGAAGCAAGAAGGCTTCCCTTAACCTAATCCTGCCCTTCCCCTGAAAGTATGCTATAAAACTCACTTGAGATACCCATATGGTGGAAAGTACACAGCCCTGCAGGAAACACTCACCCTCATCTCTGTAAAACCAGGGACACAAAAGGACCTAAGCAACCAGGCCTTGCTGAGTTCTCTCCAGTCTACAACCCTCAGCTCTCCCCCTGTCCACCTCTTTACCATATCGAAGCATAAAAGCATAAAGTTAACCCATTTCTTCAGGCCTTTATTTCCTCATGGAATAAAGGAAATAAATATGTAAAGCTTGTATATTAAGCAACTTAGTGTGCTTTTCTTGCTTAAGTTTTAATCATGGAGGCCTGAGCCATGAACCTAGGAATGAATGAGTTAGGAAAAGAAATGCTTCTTTTTCTGCAATGTTTATTACAAAACTGTGCTTAAATGTCTAATTTAACCTAGAAAAGTCCTTGTGAAGAAAGGTTTATAATTTTGCTCATTTTGCATTTGAGGGAATTGGAGCTCAGAAAGCTTTATCTTCTTATATAATATTATATAGATAAGTGCTAAAATCAGAACCTTAAACCAAGATTTTTGGCTCCTAGCAAATATTTTTTTTTCTGCTACATTATGATTGCATGTATTTTTTTTTTAGATCTGACTTTAAGTTGTAAAAATTAGTCAACTAAGTTATAAGCAAACTTAGGTGAGATTTCTAAGTTATTATATGTGGGCTTGTTAAACTCATTTCTAGAAACCATTTTACAGTTTATCAAAATTATTCAAACTATATGTAAAGATTC
The DNA here is from genome assembly GCA_004027165.1 of Ctenomys sociabilis. NCBI lineage: Eukaryota > Metazoa > Chordata > Mammalia > Rodentia > Ctenomyidae > Ctenomys > Ctenomys sociabilis. The sequence continues at coordinate 32,864 of PVKA01010137.1, read as the reverse complement.
TGTCATTAATAATGAATATAAAATAAATTGATGAACTTTAAAATTCAGTATCAACATATTTTAAAGCTATTTAAACATAAAAAAGAACAAAAAGAAATGAAATAAGATGAATTCTGCCAAATGGAAGGAAACACACACACACACACACACACACAACAGCCACTCATTAACAGATTCAGCCACACTCTTAAAGAAGATTTTCAGATTTTTAATCAACCATTACATTGGCCAGGAAAGCAAAGAGGATAACGAAATAGGTACTTGGCCCTGACTTCAGAATATGAATGATTTTGGGGCCTAAGAAAAGTGCCTTGGGTTGACTAGCTAAGGCATCAATGTTTATTGACTAACTGCTGGCTAGAAACATAGAACCTCAGCGTCACAAAGAATGCCAGGGGCGGCCGGATGGCTCAGCAGCCTAAGCTGCCTGCTGAGGCAAGCGTAGGCAAGCACAAGGACAGTGGTTCATCCCCATCACCACATGCTGTGCTAGCCCTGCACTGAGGGCTGAGCTGGACAAAAAAAAAAGAAAAATCCCAAAGGTTATAGAGTCCAGTCATATACATGGCGTAGAAGGAAATGCCAATCAATCTTGGGCACAGTCCCAGTTATGAGGAAACACATTTGTGGATCTTTGGAAGAGACACACAAATATATGAAAATAAATGAATTAGTAACCTTGGGGAGAAAAAGAAGAAAAAGCCAAGTATATAAAAGGATAAAAGATTCAAAGGAGAAGGAAAGGAAACTCTGGTGAGGGTGATGGGAGGTGCCCTTGACTAATGGAACGTAAATCTGGGTCTTCAAAGATATCTAAGCTGTTGATCCCTGGCAAGAAGAGCAAATGGCATCCAGCAATGGGGGATTTGTGAGAAGATGTGAGGTCAGCGAGCTGCAGGAGAGCTCCCTGGAATTTCCCTCCCAAATTTGTCCTGTTTTCCCTACTTTTTTTTTTAACATAGCTGAAATTCACACATAGTAGGAACCAGTGTAAAAGGGAAAATAAAACAAAATCATAACCAATGTCCTCAATTACAGATATATAGGGAAATTAAGTCACTAACTGCCAAGACCATGAGGCACGCAGCTGAAATAGCTATTTACTTAGAGAATGCTAATATAATAAAATGTTGAATGATTGCTACTAAAGAATAGCCTGTTTTTAAATCATTTATACCTTAGCTCATAATTTCATTTGGTTGCATTTATTTTATATTACTACTTTAGAGAAACACTTTTTCTAAGTCAAAGAGATATAGAGATCAATTCAAATGTTTCTCTGAACTACATAAGCAGAATGGATCTCATTTTCACAGCTTTGCTTAAATTTGGCCAAAGTTCCACATTAATACACTTCTTAAAGCTCATAATAAAAATGTAAATTGAGGCAAACTTAAACTATCAGTGTTATCCTCTGCAGACCATGATATTGGCCACCTTTGGAAACAAAAGCAATCCTGGCTAGGATTCATGTGCCAAAGCAATAAGCTGCCGGAGAGAAACAGGGACCCGATGTTAATGAGCGGATGAAGTGAATAGCAAGCTCAGCTGTCCTTAAATGCCACTGAAATTGCAATCATGTGCCTGAAAAATTAAGAGCTACTTGGGGAGCCTTGAATACCCACAAATGGAACTAGAATGCAGTCAAATTGTTTCCAGGTGATACATAAACCCACTAAGAGTCTTATCCTTCAAAAGACAAACAAAATAGATGTCTGAGGAATTAGTTCAGACTTGAAAATGTACGTGTGAGATAAGACCCAAGGAACTGATTTAACCAACTGAATTCCAGCTTTGGAAAGTGTGTTTGAAAGGTGAGAACCTGCACAGTGATTCTATGTGTTTAACATAAATCTATTTTAAAGTGATTTGTGCTTAGCCAGCTCCAAAACTCTATGCTTCCTGACAATTAGAAATTTGCGGAAGTTTCTCCACAAATACTTTTGGAAGTACTAAGACACTGATGTGAAGACTGACATGAACGCATTTAAATATTTAGTAGACATAGGAAAAATTATTTAACAACTAATGCACAAATACTGTTTCAGAGATAAGGATGCCGTCTGGATTCTGCCCCACCATGTAATGTATTTTATTAGTGACAACTTCTGAAACTCAGAGAGGTGACAGACACATGCAATAAAATCCTACAGACCCAGGATTAAAACTAAGCTTTCTCCCTCCCTGTTCAGCATTTTATTTCCCATTAAGTCATAGAATTATCTCTGAAAGAACTTAGAGTTAAAGGTGTGACTCATTCAATGGGTTATTTAGCCCTAGTCTACCCCACTGTGAAATTTAGGGATCATAGATGTAAAATCCGGGCATCATTCAATTTATAGCAGACTTTGCATTCACAATGTAAACTGACAAATCAAAAGAAAAATGCAGTGCAAAAAATGCAACTGCGCTAAATACCAAAAATTATTTTTGTAATAAAAATGTTTATGTGTGGGATGAATTTGCACATTGTTTATTCAAAAAAATCATAAGAAGTTAATAAAAATTTTAGCCCAAGTTTGTTGCAGCTTCTTAAGACAAATCTTGAGGGTGGTTTCCATCAACACCACATCAAGATGTTAATATGTTTAATATGCCGATTACATGAAGAGGTCTGCAAATCTTATACTTGCGAATCGGTCACAAGGCCTAAAAAGCTTAATCACAAAGCAATATGGTGTTTCTCTAAAGTAAGAGGCTTTTCTTTTCTCCTTTCCTCCTTTGTCTTATAAATGCACTGTGATGTATTAGTTTAATTAAAGTCTACCAAATTATCATAAGGATTTTATGTGCTGAAAATAATTGGCTTTTTCCTCTCTACTCACTTTTTGTTAATGGAAGCAGAATATTTCTTTTATGATACTTAGCCTAAGATACCAGAAGACTACAGGGGAAAAGAGGCAAATGAGGTGCCTAATGAAGTGACCTTTGTCATCTCGGACACGAAATAACATTAAGTCTGCACTAATGCAGTGGAAATAAGTCAATGTTTCCAAAGAGTTAAAAGGATAGATGATATTATGGCTCAGAGCCAACCTATACCAAGAAGCCGATCATACATAAAAATGACAATCCTGTTAATATGAAAAGCCAATAGGCTCTAAAGGAAAGTAAAATGTATAAATAAATCATGTTATAACTTTTTAAAATAATGTATACTGCAATGAATCTGGGTTTTTTAAGGGTTGGATCAAGTTAAAAAGCAGATAATGCTAGGCTATCAGATAGCTCTTCAATAAGAAGCAAATTAAACACAAGAAAACAAAAAAATTGAAAAGTAATGTTAAATGAAATTTGAAACAATTATCATATTGAAATTACATACTGTTGCTAACGGTGAGTGGGAACAAATTATAATTAAATTATACAAGCACTATTTTCACTAACACCAACATAAGAACTGAAAATAACCTGCCATTCCAACATTAGACTACTATTTCTGGCAAAGAGAAATTACAGGTGATTCCCTTACAGTATCATTCAAAGTACATAACAGAGGGCCAGGGAGACAGCTCAGTGGAATAAGTGCTTCCCTGGCAAGCACAAGGGCCTGAGTTCAATCCCTGGTTCTACCAAAAAAAAAAAAAAAAGTACGTAACAGAGTACACATTTATAATAAATGATAACAATGCTTCTTTTTTTAAAAAAGTGACATCACCCATTTACTACTGAACTGAAACATAAATATATATTTCAGTATTCCTGAAAATTGAGCTTTTTAACTTTATCCTTAGGATTACTTTTAAAAAAAAAAGTTTCCACTGATATTTTTGGCTTTGTCACAGTTAAATGTTTTCAATTAGTGAGAATAGCGAACATTCTATTGACTGTTTGAAGTCTCAGGCTACCTGGCAAGGGCTTGAGGAAGCAGATCCTATCAGTAACATGTTCAACAAAGAAGGAATTCAAGAACTGAGAAACTGACTGGCCCCAAATCTCAGATCTGAAAACATGGCATCACTGGAATTTTAAGCCCAGGAAGTCTCACCCTAGTGTCTGTGCTTTAACTAGATTAGTCTCTGCCTCTACAAATACAGATAAGACTGCTCTTTAAGCTAGGTTATTTAAACTTGCTGTACCTTTTCAATTACACCCCCAAACATTTCAACATGGTTAAAGAATGCTCATGTTTTTTTACACCTCCATGGAAACTTTTAGCATCTAAACTTTGGCTTTTAGTCCTCCCCCCATGTGCCTCTTTCACACACACACACACACATACACACACACACACACACACACACACACTGCATAGCAAATAATAATTATATTTCTGAAGAACAACAAATATGCATGCATAGTTATATCCCAAAAAGTTGCTAAGCCTATGTAATCTTCTCAGTTGTGTTACTGAGAAGTCCCATGGCCCAAGCTCCAATATGAGAAGCAAAATATGAGCACAGAGAACGACAGAATTGCCAACATCTGAAGAAACACTCCTAGGAAGGTGAGCTTCCTCCCTTCTTGCTGTATATTTTCAACAGATACATACTTGATTTACTCGATTTGTTTTAAGCCAAAGAGTGAAAAGGAATCTTTGACAGAACTGTCATCTTTAAAACACAGTGATATTTCATCTTCCCCTTCTGCACTATTTAGATTGCTTGGAACTGAAATGCTTCCAGCAGCTCTAGGGTCCAATTTTTCAAAGCTGTCACTTCCTAGAAAATCTGCTTAAGCAAAATACTTACGTTGTTAGAAAACAGAACAAACATACATTATAAAATACATTCTATTCTTCTTTGCAGGTCAGAGTCTTAATCAAGAATGAGAACTTAAAAGAACATGTGGAAATAAATTAAAAACTGACTATAATGGATTGGTTTAAGTCCATGAATAAAGTGAACCTCTGATTAGTTTCCAAAGATAGACTTAACTTGGTAGAGTTTTCCACACAATAATCATGTAATCAATCTGTTATTTTCAATACATCCACTAAAGGTCCTTAAATTGAAAAGAGTAAACCTATGGAAAAAGAATGGGACAATGAAAGATGGGCATGGATACTCTTCCTCAGTTTGGTTCTGTAGTAGCTCTTACAGTGTAACTTGTCAGCATTCTATGTCCTGGAGGGCAACAGAAACAACAAAAATCACCAAGCTTTATATGTATAGACCTCTAGTCTTTCTGAATTGTTGGCGCCATAATTCATATCTTACAGCATCTAAAGGAGAGAAAGCACAACAAAAGCTTTAAAATAAGTAATAATGAGAGTGAATGGTATAAAAGCGACAACAAAACTTAGCATTATCAACAACTTCCAAATAAAGTAATTAAGAAAGGCTTAATCACAGGAACTTGAAATATTACTAAGGAGTCAGAACATAAAGCAAATTACTTGTGTATATATGCGCAGTAGCACAAAGCCTGAGTTGTACATATCTAGATGTGTAGTATACCTATTTATTGTGTGTCGAACTTTTTTTCCTAAATGCATGATTGTACAATTCTGGCTAAAATTAATCTCTCTAGGATTACACAGTAAAAATTGACTAAGAATTATAATTCCCTACACTACTTTAAAAAGCTAGTCAGGTCTCAGCAAAAACCAGGCCTGCTTATGGTGTGCAACCTGAAACCCAATTCTCTCTCGGCACTTTAACACTAGATCTGTCACCCTTTAACACCACAAAATCAATACCCTGGAATGTCATGGTTCTCTGATGGCCCACAAAGTCAAGGCATGATCAATTTCAACTTCCTTACTAGACAGAAATAGACTTAGACAAATAAAAGATTCTATTGAAGTTAAATTCAATAAAACAGAAAAATAAAGGTAGAAGGAGTCAAAGTTCTTAGAACTCAGTCCAATAAATTTCCACTTAAACCTGACTCTATTTTTAAATCCAACTAGATTGCACACCAAGCCAAGAAAGAATTCATTACAATTAAGAACAAGTAAATGAATTACTGCAACCCTCAAATTAATATTCTAGATTAAAAATTTTGGGTGGGGCAGCTTTCTACCACTGAATTAGTTATACATCAATGGGAGGAAGATGGATCTAAGTTTTTCCTTATATATCCCTAGAACATAGAATGATGTTTGCCTTCCCTATTCAGCAACTCCAAACATCTTGTCTTTTGTTTAACAAACTGTATCTCCAACACTTCGGATAATCTCTGATTGGGAGTAATTATTTTACAAGTATCTACATACTATGTGAACAACACACAGAAGAAATATATCCAGGAGACAAACTCTGTGAGGGGGTAACATTTGGCCTCCTTGTCCTCCACTGTTTTCCTGGTATCTGAAGTGCTTTGCACACAGCAGATACTCAGTAAACATCTGCAGAAGATATCTCTGACCTTGCCAGTCAGGCCTTAGTAAGGTATAAAATTTCGATGATAGATTTCAAATTTTTTTTCTGTAACATATAATTTACACGTCCTTGGTTGATTTTATTGCACTCCAAAATTTCAGCATATATAAAATAAAACTTATGTAGTAATGTTTTGAAAAGTTAGGCGGCTGTGAGTTAGGAGGTTCGAAGATTTGGTTCACTAATTTCCTATGTAGCTCTGCCTCCCATCCCAGGTCTCTCCAGTGTTATCTCTAAAATGCAAAGAAAGGACAGAGGATAAGATGATTCTTGGGCATCCTCCTGGGAGTAGTCAGCATATACCCTCTTGGGTAGGTGTACAGAAAACGATTCAGAAAAAATCAATGAAACAGGCTCAAGAGGTCAGAAAAAAGATGGAAAGCAATCCTATTAAGAGAGTTAAAAGAAATTGGAGTCATTCAATTGAGCAAAGAAAATGCTGAAAAAGCATTAGTGAAGCCAACTAATGTGGGAGGACTCAGAGCATATGGTACCAGGGCCCGAGTTACTGCTTCCAGCCCTGCTAAGACAGTGAGCACAGGAGGGTCTACTCTTGGGTCTTTCAATGACATCAAAGCTAAAAACATATGTGATCCAGCTTGCACAGAGGGAAAAATCCTTCACACAGTTCTAGGAAACAGGACACATATAACAAGATTTGATGAGGAAATCCCTCGCAGATTAGAAACAAAATGAGCCCAAATTTCTTACTTCTTTTCTTGTCAGTCATCTTTCTGCCTACCTGGAATAGATATGGAAAGGAAGTTGAAAATAACAGCCCCCTTGTGGCTATGAAAACCAAATTCTAAGCATGGCAGTCCTAGGAGAGCAGTGTCACAATTCTTCAGTGAAACATAATGGCTGACAACTTGCAGAAATTTATTTTAAATGTAAACACTTCAAGTTACTGTCTTGAGTCCATTACCCGCAACCACATGCATTCCTTTAAAATAGGGAACCAATCAGAAACAAGAATCAGATAAGTGCAACACTGTAATTATGAAGTCCATACTATCTTAAGACCATAAATGAAGGTCTGTAGGTGTGTTTGTTTGATCTAGTTTGATGTTCACATTACTGGCTCTCATGGAAACCCAGAGGAAGGAGGCAGTTTTTTAAGTGTCGTAAGCTCTGGACCAGAAGTCATAAGACTTAAGTTTCAATTTTGTCTGTGTAACTCAGGATTTAGCAAGAATTCCTGCAGTACGAAATGAAAATAACAGTATTTATCTGACAAAAGAATTACAGAGATTAGTGAACCAATGCATGAGAAAACATTTTTAAAATATACAGTATTTTACCAATAGCTATACAGGACACTGCCAACAGAAGCACAATTTCTGGCCCATAGTACATACTTATCTATCCTAGCATCATACAGAAATCTCTCGTTTTCTTTTGAAAAACCTTGCCTAACAAGAAGGTAGCCCCTTGGAGGTTTATTTCCAATTCATGACACTTTCCTCCTGGACTCATCTGATGGAATGAAGCGAAAGTTCTAACTTAGGGAAAGCCAGTCTTCTCAGTCATTTAAGACTGTTACCCAGAGGCTGTCAGAGAGTGTTGTACATAATATAATCAAACACATAAGGTACAAACCTGGAACTATATTAATTGTTATCTACAATTTTTTTCTTTCCAGTAGAAAAAAAATTTTGTAAAAGAATATCATCTGCAATATGAGAAGAAAGAATAAGAGAGGTGAGAGTGGAAGAAGGAAAGAGAGGTAGGAAGAGAGAAGAAGAGCCTAATCTTAGATTTCTAATGCACTGTCGAAAATGAGGATGTAGATCTTCTCCACCTTTGCATCCCATATTAGTTTCTCTTATTGGAAACCTAGAATGTTAATTTAAAATAATCTCTTTGGTTTTTATCACTGAAGCATTTTATCAGTCTTATTAAGATGATGACAGAAAATCTTAAAAATAAAGACTACCCATAGATCTTTCGCTATCCTTTTGCCAACACTGTGCTTATAAGACAAAAATTCATAAAGCATCTCATAAAACAAAAATACTTACATAGTTAAAGACAAAAGAGCTATGTACTTGTCTATGATTTCTTATGCCTATAATGAAGAAAATGTGAAATCACTTAAAATCTTGACTCTGCAAAAGTTTCTCAAAAATTTTAATCCAAGTGTGAAACACATTTATGTATATAGTTTCCACATTGTTTTTTTTCTCTTTCTGAGAAACAAAGAGCCCAGGAGAGATAATACAGATTTCAGGCACCAGAGAAAGAACTGAGCAACTGCTAAGCCCTCCCGAACTGTGAAGATCCTCTGAGTGCATCACATTATCCAGAACCTAGAATGAAATTATGGGTTTTCTGAGGGTGGGCAGAGCCAAATTGCTAACTACTTTTGGATTGAGTCCCAGAATGCAAGAGCTGTGTGTATGGTCTTGTTTTGTTTAGTTGATAATGAAGAAAAATTCCTGAGTTTCCCCATAATCCTAGTTTAGCAGCAGTCATTTTCAGAAATAGCTAGGGCTATTCAAAGATGGCCAGCTTTCTGTAATGAGGGTTAAAAATTCAAAATAATAAATAGAGATTAATATATATATATATTATATATAATATATATAAAGGAATATTTCCATATAGTGGCAGTATACAAGTCAAATAACATGAATTTCCTATTTAGAACATTCAGGTGTTGTCTGTGAAATACTAGCTTCATGTTTTGGCCTACGACCTTTGCAGACTTGAGAAGTCTCAGTTTAATGTTTACATTTCATATTATTTCATCTCAGTCTAAGCTACATTTCACTGGTGGTATTTTGTCAGCCAAAAATAAATTACACAAAGTAAGATTACATTTTGTACAGTTCCTTTAAAATCTTGTAATATATAGTGATGTGTTTTGTTCTAAAACAGGGTCTCATTCTATAATTCAAGCTGAACTGGAACTCACTGTATAGCCCAGTTATCCTGAAAATCACAGCAGTCCTCCTGTGTCAGCCTACCGAGTGCTGGGATTGCAAACATGTGCTACCACATATAGCATGCTTTTCTGTTTTATAAAGACAAATGTGATACAATTAGTCTTTTATATAACTCTCATTTCATGCTTTATGCCACTATAGCTATAACAAATAAGATCTGGCAATAATGACATATGATTTTTTTCTTTATTAATCCATTTTTTTCAAGGAGAAAGTTGTATTAGAATCCTATACATACTTAATAGGAATTTTGAAAACCTTGTAGCTTAAAATCACCTCTAACAGAGAGCATAACTCTTATTGTACTGTAATTTCTAAGATTAGCCTGATACAGGCACTCAATTAGCACTGCTGAATTGAACAGACCTAAAAAGACAGATATACACTGCCATCACAGAGCACTGTATTCCCACGTGAGTGCCACATTTCTCCTTCCAGTTCCTTCATCCCAAGCAATTTCTATAACAAATTCATCAGGTAATAGGGCCAAGAACCCCATGCTATTCTTATTGTTTAAAAGCAGGAAATCACAAACCATTTCACACCACACTCCCATACATAAGGAAACCTGCCAAAATACATGAAAGCAATGATTTATTCCTTGCAGGAAAGGAAACTCCAGTGGATTACTTCATGAGAGCACAACTGGAACTTGGGACACAAGCAGAATCTGTGGAATCTTCTTTGAGAACAGATATTACTTGGTTGAAACAGAAATGATGTTACTGTGCAAAGAGAGGGGGTTATGCACGTCCCTCTAGTCAGAGCAGGGTGGATTTGAACTATCCATCCTTTCGTCTTTCAAATCACAATACCCACCAACCCTGCTCCAGAGGCTATCAGTATACTGCTCTTAATAAATTCAATGGGAGTTTTACAAATGAAAAGCCTGCGGGATTGGACGCTTCAAGCTAAATTTTAGCTGCACAAACATGAATATTGCTGAAAACACCAATTAATGGTGCAAAGCATAAATAACCAAACATTAACAATAAAAAATAATTGTTTTTAGAATAAAAATGCCACCTGTTTAATCTATTCCCGACTTTACTGGATGACTCAACTGAATATTAACAAGAAAACTATCTGAATAAATTTTTGCTGAAAAGTAATTGCAAATGAACAGTGACTTAACTTAAGAGAATTACAAAAAAAGTAAATCAAAAAAGTCACATGTTTATTTTTTAAAAAACTTCAAAGCAAATAATACTGGTTTCAGTAGTTCTGATTGAATTAATAGCCTCCTCTATGGAAGGACAGTGTACAAATGGATGCTACCATGGTATATCTTAAAAGAACTCAAAGAATTATGTCATAACAACTAATACAAAAAGGGAGATACCTGTATGAAGAAATGCTGCTTTGAGTTGAAATCTGGGAAATCTTAACGTCAAATGCAGGTTTATCAGACAAACATATCCTATAACAGACAAGCAGCAAAGAGGCTTGAAAAAAATACCTACACAGATGGGAAGGAGATAGCTGACTTGCACGAAACCATGCGGAGTGACAGCTCCACAGCATCTCCACACGTGATCTGGCAGCAGAGCCTAAGGGGCCTGCACCGCAGCCAAGTCAGTAGGCTCCCGAGGCAGACGTGGCCCGACGCTAGCCACGCACGGGAAGTCTTGGTGCCTGCGAGCCAGAAACTGCAAGTAGTTTTGCCAAAAATACATAAAATTCACAACCTGCATCATCTGCACTGAATGACATGAAAACGTGGCCTCTATTTTAAGGCAATTTATCAGAAAGGAAATGTCTGCCAATAATTGCTAAGAAAATGCTTCTTTGTCCCCTAACCATGTTCCTCACCCCATTCAGTTATTTTAAATAATGTATGGGAATGGAAACACAATCATGACTAATCAATACTAGATTGACTGGGCTGTAAAATTCTTTTTTAACATTGCCCAAATTATCACTACCTCCTAAATTTGTTTTCTTCCCTGAGTATCTATGTGAGAAATGTAATTTTAAAATGACAATTTAGATTGCCCCAGGATGGCATGGTTTGCAAGAAGAAATTCAGCTTTTGCTTCCTTGCCCCAGGATGGTGTTAGCTAGTGAGAGAAATCTGAGAACCATGTTTCCCTCCCTCCCCTGGTGGATCTCAGGGTTTAAGACCCCCAGGAATGCAAGAGACACAGTAGAACCCTGGCTCAGACACATACGATGGATAAGCAAAAACAGAGACAAATAGTGCCCTATGCAGCATTAGCAATGCAATCTCTAACGTTTCTTTTATATTTTATTCTACTTTTCCTCTTTCTTTTTTCCAACTATCTTGCTTAACTTTATGACAATTTCCTGAGTAACCACTGCGTCTGCTTTTTCTGGTTCAGTTCAGAACCATAAGTCTTATTCTAATCCTTCCCTCCTTTATCATACAATTATCCTAAACTTGGATGAACATCCTGCGCCTTCCAACCTTTCTCTTACTATTTTTAACCTCATTCATCTCTCCAGCCTAACTCTATCCTCCTGAAAACCCCAGAGAACGGGGTAAAAAGCACTCTGATAAGTAGAAAATCAACGCATATAATGTTCCTCATATAAATTGGATTATGTTATATTTCTGTAGGCATTCCCTTTGTGGTTATACATATCAGGGTAATAGTCATTACGGTTTGTCAGTCACCAGGCTGTACCTGAATCTACTGTTATGCCAAGTGAACTACTTTCATCATGAAGTCATAGCTGCTGTAACCATATTTCTTTCATACTCAACACTGCAATTGTAAGAGATCACAATCATCACTGTATTCCAGCACCAAAGTAATGTGTCCTAAGTCAAATAGATAGTAACTCCTCAGTCTTAATGCATTGGGAAGGTATGTTCATGGGATAGGTCTAAAGAGCAAGAACCACCTGCAAGTAGAAGTCATCTGGAGGAGCAGACAGCTCAACACCAGTTAAAAGACTATCTATTATAAGAAATCTACAAATATCAACATAGAAAATAAAATAAAGTTGAAAAAAGAAAATGACCAGTTGAAGAAATAAAATACAATTCCAAACATCCTGATCACCCACCCAGGACAAGTCCAGAGTGCAAAGTTATAGAAGAAATTGGATGCCAACAAACCAAACTCTCTGAAACAATGGCCACAGAAGTGAAAAAATGAATCAAAGAGGCCATAAAAAAATAGCTATACAGTACAAAAAAGTCACTATCAAAGTAAATGCAGATACACATAATCAAGTAGAGGAGCTCAGGAAAGGAATAGAATCCAAGAACATCAAATATAAATAAGGAATAGAATCACTGAATCAGATACAAACACAAATGCAGGTGATTAAAACCTCCACCTAGAAGTGAATGAAGACAGTGATAGAAAATCAGAGTAGAAGACACAAACTCACCTAGTGACCAAGAAAAGAAAGATATCTTAGAAATTGCAAGACAAAAATGAAAAGTAATCCAAAAGCTATAAGGTGAAGCAATAAACAGCATAAGATGGAATGCAATCAAGTGAGAAAGCTGGAGATACACAAAAGCCATCAAAAACCTCTTCCCCAAAATAGTGATAGAAAACTTCCCAAACATAGATAAAGAATTTGACATACAAATAAATGAAGCATGTAGAATTCCAAATACCCATGACCAAAATAAATCTACATTAAGTCATTTAACAATAAAGATTCCAAAAATTCAGCATAAGAACAAAACATTCAAAGCATCTAGAAAATAAAAACTTATCGGTTACAAAAGAAAGCCCATCAGAATCATAGCAGATTTCTCAACATGACACTGAAAATTAAGGACAGCTTGGACGAGGCATTTCAAATCTTAAAAGAAAACAATCTTCAACCCAAACAGACAGATACACAAGCTTATCTCTCCAAACTGATGGAGAAATGAGTTACTTTCATGATAACAACTGAAGAAACAGCTTGACCATCAAAACAGCTTCACAGATGGCTCTGAAGGACATATGAGAGGTAATGAAGATCAAAATATGAACACCTATAGAAAGAAGCATCCAAGCAGGGCAAGGAATTAAACATAGGAGAAAGACAGGAAAAAGCACAAAAAAACAACATGAAAAAGAAAGGCCAATACATAGTGGTTAGAATCATTAAGAAGCGAGGTCTAACAATATGCTGCATTCAAGAAATACATTAAAACAAAAAGTTCATGGACTAAAGGTCAACAGACAGAAAATAATTTCATAAGATGCAGGAACCTTATAGAGCAGGAATAGCTATTGCATCTGCAGACAATACAAGATTTAAATCAAAACTGATGAAAGGAGACAAAGAAGGTTGCTAAATACCTATGAAGGGAAAACTTCAAGAAAAAAATTACAGTCATAATATTTATGTACCAAATGCAAGTTCACCCAATTATGTAAAACAAATGTAACAGACATGGAAAAGCAAATGAGCTCGAACACAATGGTAGTGGGGGGACTTAATATAATACTTGTTCAAATAGATCAATCAACTAGACAAAAAATCAACAAAGAAGTACTAGACTTGTACAAAGCACATGAACAAATGGACTTAGTAGATGTCTATTTGGTGATATACCACAAAACAACATAATACATCCTATCCAGGTACACATAGGACATTCTCCAAAACAAACCACATGTTAGTTTACAAAGCATGCTTAAAGCAAATGTAAAGGCCCTGAAACTATGCCAGGCATACTGTCTGACCATAGCACAATGAAACAGGAAATCAATGGGAAAAAATCATAAAACTACATTAACACATGGAAATTAAGTAGCACCCATCTAAACAACTGACTGGTCACAGAAGAAATTGAAAATGCACTAAACAGTATCTATAAAGGGGCCGGGGGGATGGTTTAATAGAATAAGCACTTCCCTGGCAAGCACAAGGGCCTGAGTTCAACCCCCAGTTCCACAAAAAAAAAAAAAAAAAAAACAGTATCTATAAGTAAACACTAAGGCCAACACAACATAATGAAACTTATGGGTACAATGAAAACATTGCTATCAGGGAAATTTATAGCAATCAGCATACATATAAGGAAAACACAGTGAATTCAAATAAACAACCTAATATTGAACATCAGACTTGTAGAAAAAGAAAAATAAATCAAACCCAAAGCTTATACAAGGGAATAAATTATAAGGTAAGAGAATAAATTAATGCAACAAAGACTAAGACCACAGCACAGAAAAAAAAATCAATGAATTGAAAATTTGGTTCCTTGAAAGAATGAATAAAATTGATAAGGGGCCAAGGTGACGGCTCAGTGGAGTAAGAGCTTGCATGGCAAACACAGGGGCCTGAGTGCAATCCCAGGTTGTGCAAAATAAAATAAAATGGATAAACATTAGCCAACCTTATCAAAAAGAAGAAAGAACACAAATTCAAGAAATGAGGAATGAAAATAGGAAAATCACGATACATTCCACTCCACAGAAATCCAGGAAACCATGAATATCTACTATGAGAAACTATATTCAAATAAGATAGAAAGCACAGAAGAAATAGACAGATTCCTAGACACAATTGAATTGCCAAAAATTAAATCAAGAACATGCAAAAATTCTAAATAACCCCATGTCACCAAATAAAATTGAAAGCGTAATTAAAATTTTACCAACAAAGAAAAACAAAAACTCTGATGGATTCACTATTGAATTCTACTAAAAAATTCAGACCGAAAATTATTCACTAGTGCTGAAACTCTTTAAATAAATTGAAAAGGAAGCACTATTTCCAAAATCATTCATGGAGGACTGGAAAGATAGCTCAGCAGGGCTGGCCAGATAGGTCAGCAGACTAAAGCGCCTGCTTAGGCAGAAGCAGAGATGGGGGTTTGATCCCTCGCATGCTGAGCCAGCCCCTCCCCCGGGACAGGCTAAGCCAGAGATTGAGACTGTGTGTGGTGCACACGCCTGTAATCCCAGCTCTTGGAAGGCTGAAAACAGGAGGATCACTACAAGTCTGACCTGTGTAGTGAAACCATGTAGACCTTGTACTCAATAAATTTTTTAAAAATAAATAAAGATAACTCAACAGACTAAGCATCTGCTTAGGCAAGCACAGGGACCAGGTTTGATCCCAACACCACATGCTACAGTGGCTCTGCCCCTGGGTAGGCCGAGCTGGCAAAAAAAAAAAAAAAAAAAAAAAAAAAAAAACTTGATAAAATAGTCAACCAACTTAGTACATGTTTATCAATTTCTAAATTAGATTAAAAAATTAACAAACTGAAAGACATACATGCTAATTGTCTTATTAATTGATTAACACATTCTATTAAATGTATGGAAATGACAGCCACTGATTTATATGAACGAAGAATACTCTAGCCAAAAATAGGGCAAAATGTTTAAAATATCTCTTCTAATGCTGGAATGTCACATTGACTCTGAATACTACATTTTTAAGTAACAATGACTACAAAAAGATTATTAAACAACCCTCTCTGAGAAAGTACAGTGGATAGCATTTTCAACTGATAAAACTATACTACTGAAAGAAAGAGTTGAGTTACACAAACTGGAATTTTGCCAGCTCCTTTAATGGCTAAGGCAACAGTGCTAATTTTCCCTTCTGTCAAAGTTTATATGCAATCAGATAAAGATTTTCCTAAAAAAAAAAGTTTAACCGTCTCAAGTATCTAGTTCAATATTCCAAACTACAAGGTAGAAAAATCAGTCTGCCTTACAAGCAGGATCTGATTTTACTGTTTTTCTTCTATTCTAAAACTCATTTTAACTCAGTACCTCTGGGACACAAGGATTTCCTGATTGTTGGCAGAGCTTGTAAGGATTCCTAGCCCAAATGGAAGGAAGATTTGTATCAGAGTCCAAGTTCTGAACAGAATTAACCTCTTTTGCGACCACCGTTGTGCTCTTTTTTAAAATGCTCCTTGAAGTTCTGCTAGCAAGATTCAGAGAGGCTTGAAAATAGCGCTGGGTTGTGAAGTTGCCCGTTCACTAATCTCTCGGAGGCAAGTTTAGCTCTTGATGAATCATTAGCCTCACTTCCTATAGCACGGAAGCTTTCCCTAGAGGCTGCTACTAACTAAAGGCTAATCACCCCTGTTCTTATTTAGCTCTTGAGTTCCAATTAGATCATAGTTGCAAGTGGATGACTACAGACTGCTAATTCTTACCTGAGAACATAATGGACAAAAACTACATTCTCAAGAAAATTCATTCATCTTTGTTTGTAACAAATTCATGCCTAGGCAGTAACTGTACAACAGTGCTGCATTTAGCTGCTCGGGGAAAAGATACTATGAAGACATGAGTGCCCATATGTTATTGATCAGGGATTTCCTAATGGCTAAGGTGTTTACACTCTACTATTCATTTTTTAAAACCTGAGATGGAATTTTACAAATCTCAAATCTATGCTAATGATAATGTCCTGTATATTAAACTCACCCAAAGAATATTTTGTAAATAAAATTAATATTTCACCTGAAATTTTATATTTCCTCATAATTGTATGCCCATTTTAAAGTACTTTGATAGATGGTATGTTTATATAATTATTCACAATAGGAATAAGTGAATTCTAAAGTATGGCAGTATAAAGAATATGAGATTAAAGGTCAGTAATGCAGCTCAGTGGCATAAGTGCCTGGCCTGGCAAGTGCAGAGTACTGAGGTCAATCCCTAGGACCCCAAAAAAGAAAAAGAAAAAAAAAGAATACGAGGTTAAATGGAAATAACTCTAATACTCAGGAATTCAATGCTAAAATTCTAGAGATTTCTTCACCATTTTCCATCTAATATATTTCTAAAATATATCAGATTTTCTTCTTTTTTTAAATAAGTGAGCCCTTCTTTTACTGATGTATATCCACACTATATTAGGTATATGTAGACATCGCCTATGTCTACTTTCTATATTATAGTATGTACTTCTATAAGTAATACATTATATGTCATTTACACATTAATTGAATAAAAATAAAAAATATGTTCATATTACATACATGAGTGCATGCATCATAAAATCTTAAGCCTAAACCACACCTCATTGCCATTATCTTACTGTAAGTCTTGTCACCTTGCAAGTGAATTTTTAAAAAAAGAAAAAAGCAGAAACCTAGAACTGGATTTCAGCTGCATATTTCCAAATTACACAGAGATATTCTTTAAAGTTCGTTCACTTCTAATACTGGATCTTACTTGGCATATACTGCCATTTTCACAATCTATGGGGGGTCTTTTCATGAGAATCAGTTTCTTTATTTGTTAAAGAGAAACATCCCTCTGGAACCCCTTTACCAGCTTCCCTTTCCTGTGACGTCTTTTCTAAGCCCACTGGCGTCTCCTAGCAGGCGTCATCTGGTTCTCTTTTCTGTCTCAGGGCAATTTAGCTCCTTCCCACTCTCTCCCAATTATAAATATGCAGGCTGGATAATTGACACACCTCTTTGACTGATTCACTGCTAAAAAGAGCTTCTAGTAAAGCATCAACAAGTGGAGGGAGCGCTAATTAATTAACTTGAGTAGCTGAACTCATTACTGCCTCCAGTCCTTCGTTCTTTCTTTAACTCTCTCAACCACTAAATCCCCCCTTGCCTTGTTATGCCTGCACACCTTGGCCTTTCATCAGAAAACAGAATAAGCAGTTAACAGGTGTGGGGGGCATCCACACACAGGCACATATGCCCACCTTGACTTCCTGGATTTTACAATTCGATCCTCAAATTTAGCATTAAAATGTTTAGAAAATAAAACAAGAAAACAAAACCTTAATTCTGTCAGCCCATAGAGAATCTGTGTGCTCTATTTTAAAGTACATGAAAGTACAAAATCACTAAGAGTAAAACTTTGTACAGGAGGTTGTAAGGGCACCTAACAAAGCAAAACTATGCAAACAACATAAATTCCAGATTGTCTTTTCTTGTCTTTTTTTTTTTTTTTTTTTTGACACAGGATCTTACTATGAAATTCAGGCTGGCCTTGAGCTCATTGGAGCCCTCACTGGTCTCAAACTCACAACAACCCTCTTGTCTCAGCCTCCCAAGTACTCTCAGACTACAGGTGTGAGCCACCACGCCTGGTTCAAATTCAAGACTGTTAAGGAAAAATTTCTTTAAGGATAACTTATAACCTCAATTCCATGCCAGAAGAATATGAAATAACACATGAGCCACCAGATGCCTCTGATAAGCCTTTTTGGCTTGTACTTTAAGTAGTAAAATAGGATTTGAGTTTTAGTATAAAAGGGCTTTTCCAAGTTCCTTATCCAATAGCAAGACCTGAAGTTTATCAGCCCAAATACTTTTCAGAAATAATAGGAAGGGCTTGTAAGATAGCACAGCAGACTAAGTGCCTGCGTCGGCAAGTGCAGGGATCAGAGCTTAGAGCCCTGACCCTGCCCCGCCAGCGTCATCCATGGGCATGTTTAGCCAGCAACCGAGTCTGAGCATGGTAGCACGGACTTGTAATCCCAGCGCTGCCGAGGCTGAAAACAGAAGGATTACTATGAGTGTGAGGTGCAAAGAGAAGAGAGACAGACAGACAGACAGACAGACAGACAGGCAGACAGACAGAGATGAGATACCCTAACTCACAAGTATTACTTTACTTTCATCCTTACATGGACACAGGTGTCTGAATTCTCACTCAGTGCCCAGTTCTTTAGCACCTTAGGTGGCCTGTCAGCTGCCAGAGCACCTGTCAGACAGATCATCCATGCAAGAAAAGAGATGAGATAAAAGGTCAAATATTCAGTGGCTTCAAGATGGCCCACTAAGTAGAAGTGGACTTCAGCATTTATCTCTTAGGATGATAAAAATCCAGCAAATCCTTTCTTTCCAGGCAAGCACTTATTGTACTGAGCTATCTCACTGGCAAATCCAGCAAATCCTAACACTGGCATTTCAAAGTTAACAAATTTTATTTGCACACTTCATTTCTTTCAAGGGCATATGAAGATGTAAAAGTAACATTTATTTACCTTTATGTCTCTGCAAAATCTGCAGTCAAGAGTTGACTAAGCACTGATAAATATATTACAGTGAATTATATAATCTATAATACTTGATAATAGTATATTGTTGATCCATTTCTAATAATTCAATACAAGATTAGCTTGTGATTCTCACTAGTATTAACACTTTCTGTGCACATTGAACCATTTTTGAGTGGAAGTTTGCTACAATATTTTTCACGTCAACCTGAACAGTTAAAGCCTACACAAAGACTCACAATTATAAATACAATCAGGCAGCACTGAAAAGCACTAATTATGCTGAGTTAATTAATAACATCAGATGTTATGGATGCATATTAACTTCATGGATGCATATAATAGTTCTCTCTTACATTTATATATATATATTTTTCCTTGCATTTGGGTATCATTTATTACTGACAACAAAATATGTATCTTACCAATACGACATGTTTCAGGTCCTAATTGACTGTATAAATCAAGTCAGTGCTGTTAAAATAAGCATACTTGGTAAAACTATGAATTAAATGAGAAAAACCATTCTGTATGAAGATTTAGATGTAAGTGAATGTGAAATTTCCTACAAACACTGGGTTGCACCTTATTTTCAGTTGCTACTCTTGCAGTGCTAATTTTCTTTGTATTTCAGTTTGACTGCATTCCAAACAGTAAATGATAGGCAGAAAATGAATGCTTAAATTTGCTAAATTTGCTGAAATAGAAGTATTATGATAAAGCAAAAGACACTTAGATATCAAATCATTAGGGTGTGAGCAATTTAACCTTCCTTTTTGTCTTCCAAATGGTAGTTGAAGATATTGAGACCCTATTTCATCATTAATGCAAAGGGATTTGAGAAATACTGAGATCAAAAACAAAACCGATCCTGAAATCCCGGGCTGACACAGCACTCTGGGATTATATTTCCTGTTTCTGACTAGACACCTATTCCCTTGAGTATCAGCTGCACTTGGTGAAACAGTGATTTAGTGACTTGGTAATGAATGTACCCTCACCAGCAGGTGATGTTTCTAAGCCTTTATATTTGTCTCATACATCAGTACATGAGCTCATAGAACTAACTTAAGAAAGCTCTTGGGCTTCAAAATGTTTTCTCTGAACGGTTTGGGTGGAGATCTCTGCGGTGAACAATCCACCATAATCTTTGCCTTTCTCCACATCACTATAATTCTAAGAAAGTATTAAGACACTGAACTCACTGATTAATCATCAAAAAATGAGGTTAAGAAAATAAAGACGTGCTACCTTTCAGGCCAAATATAATACACTTAAATTATTGTTTGTCATTTATCTATGCCCTTCTCATTAGAGTGAGTAATCAAGTTTGGAACATTCTGATCGTATGTAGATTCACTCTAATGACAGATAAATAAGGATTCAGTAAGCTGATTCTGTTCACGATAACTGAAAGCAATAATATAAATGCTTAATTTTGTGCCTGATATACTTCTATATTTATAACTGGCTTTAAATGTTCAAAGTACTTGTTGCTTTAATCTGAAGAGCTATTGCAATCCAGGCCAGCACAGTAATAATAAAAGATAAATTTTCCATTTTAAATGATATTTTCTTTGTGCTTTGAAAATCCTCAAAGCGTAAACTATTTTAATTTAATAGCAACAATTGATCTTCAAATATTCCGTATTATTAAAGCCAAAAGGAGTCATTTTTTAATCAACCAAAATGAGGATGTTCATATCACAAGTTAGGGAAGGAGGAAGAATAAATATCCTTTGAGAAATATCCTCCTTTGATCAAATGAGGTTGTTAGATTCTTGCCCCATGTTTCTCAGAGTCACATATTAGGCCAGGTTAATAATTTGCTATAACACTGACACATTTAAGATAATGAATGGTCATCAGTAAATGGCTTTTTATGTTATTGGTTACACTTTCCTATTGCTTAAAGAAAAATAATTCACTAAACTGAACAAGTATGATTTTTTTAAAGCTACTAATATAGTTTTAACATTTTCATAATATGCAGTACTTAAGTCTGGCTCTCTAAAGCATCCTATTGCAAAGGTGCTTGCTTTGCGTAGGAGGTCAAGTGGCATAAAGAATTAATATCTAAACATAACCCAGATCCTTCTGAGTTTCATTGTATAGCATGCTTACATAACACAATTCCTTGAGCATGTAGGCCACTTTAACATTAGGAAGAGACACGGGCTACATTTTATTGCCTCAGAAATAAATACAGAGTTGAAGAAGACACTTACAAATAGTAAGCAGGTGGGCTCTGAGATTGTATTAAACTAGTTCTATCCCTTGCTTCGCAAAACAATTTAGAGAACATATCTACCCCATGTTACTGCTGCTTGAATTTTTTTTGGCTATTTTGGTGACAGGAACTGAACTCAAGATCTACAGCTGGGTATGTAGGCATTGTGTCACTGAGCTATATTCCAGGTGCTGCTGCTTGAATTTTATAATACACATTTCATGAATTAAACTAATGTCCGGTATACTGAAGCTTATCTTTATATATTCAAATGATTGAATTTGATCCATTCCCACATCATAGGCTTATTTACTAGACTTGAAAGCAGTTCTCTGCTATCCTGGTAGCTACCACAGAAGTCACCAGCTAAGGATGGTTACAGAGGGCTTGCAAGATGCTGATCCAAACTAAAAAATTTTAACAGAAAAATACAAATGTCCACTCATATTTTTAAGTTAATCAAATATTTAATGATATTTTGGATATATGAGATTAAAGAAATACAATATTAAAATTATTTTTAACAGGGCCAGGGAGATGGCTCAGTAGAATAAGTGCTTCCCTGGCAAGCACAAGGGCCTGAGTTCAATCCTTGGTTCCACAAAAAATAAATAAATAAATAAATAAATAAATAAATAAATAAATAAATAAAATAACTTACCAAATGTAGCTACTGGAAAATTAAATATGTATAGTAATATATATACTATGGCTTATGTTGTACTTATATTACAGAGTGCTACTTAAAAGTATTTTCCTTAGGAATAACCCCAAGTATTTTTAAAAGAGCAAGACTTGGTCCAGGTCTACTATATGCCAGAGCAGCACTTCCTTAAATGTTCCCCAGTGAATCTTTCCTAGCAAGAATCCCTAAGGTTTCATATATTATTTCCAAAAGCTTGGTCTCATTTGGACCTTCGACCGCTAAGTCCTATGAGATTTTGTTATTCCTACTTAGTGTCTAATGAGGATATTAGAAATAGCAGTTCCTTTAGACAGTCGCTCAACTCAGTGGCCAAAGTAATGGCTAAGAAGTATTTGCAAACATCTCATTCTTCAAGTAGAGCAAAAGCTCAGGCGTGATTTCCAATCTGACACACAAAGAGAACTATAGCAAAAATGCTGGACAGAAGGTCCTGTATTAGGCACCAGGGTGATGCACGCCACTGAGCAATAGTACTCAGACAAGCACTTTGGGAGGGAGCAGAGTTGTCGTGGGGCCTTTTGAGGAGTATCATGCCATAGTTAAGTTCTTAAGTAATTTAAGAATCAAAGAGCAGCTGTCGACATAGAGAAAACAATAGCTGTCAATAGCTATATGACAGATATGCCATGTAACTATTTGCTATATGAAAAAAGTTCAAATTTTCAATGAATACTATAATTAAAAGTTTTCTGGATTGTTCAGTTTATTTTATTTCTGTCATTTTATTCTGCAATCTGATAGAATCTGCGAAAAATTGAAAATGTGAAACAATAAGCAAAAAATCTAAAATTGAAAATTTACATTTTCTTAGAAATAAATGAAAACTAGTGTTAGCATTAATCTTAGATATGGAACAACTCAATCTTAAGTCCAAATATGATCAGAAACATCATACATCTCAAGACACATTAATCGCTGATCACGAGAAACATTAAATTGTCTTTGATGCAGTTTAAAAGATGTCTTCCAACTCTTAAGATCCCTAGGAAGAAGAGAAAAGACTAGAGCAAAAACCCCAGAATGAATAAAAGGCGAGCTCCAACTCCAACAAGGAGCAACTTCAAGGAGAGATAGAGTGAGTGGGCAGGAAGCTAACTTCAGGAAGTACTTTGAGTCTCGGAAGTTCTTCTTACCCCCTTTTTTTCTCTTTCTTTTTCCTTGATATCCCACCCCTTCAATAAGACCTGTGTAGCAGACATTGCGGAAGAATTTTGATGAGCAAAGCCTTACAAACCTGTGGAAATACTGACATTGAGAAGAAACAATACATTGGAACCATATTTCTTCAAGTTGTAAAATTTCTTTTCACTAGTGTGTACACTGTTTCATATGAATGTATCTATTTCCAGTGTAGAGAGGAGATGCCAATATTCTGAAGTGAGATGATAGTGATAATTTTATACTTGGTTTTATTGCAGAAAAATTAAGAGAATAAGAATCAAACAAGAGAAATACATTTTGAGCCATATGAATTTTGAGCAAAAAGTAACATGTAGTTTGAAAATGCAGATTCATAGGTGACAAATTCAAAAATAACGCTTTCTTAAACATTCTTACAATTGATAACTCATTTAAAAATACTGCTTTAAGTAGAACATAATAGTGTAGACAACCCTTTACAGTCTATTATATATGTATGTGTGTGTGTGTGTGTGTATTTACAAACTCATATATTTACGTATTTATATCACAATAAAAAGATAGTTGTGAAAAAAATTTTACAACTGACTTTTATTCTGTTATAGATATCTGAGGTCCAATAGCTTAGTATTCAGTTTTTTTCAGTCTACCTAGAAAATGAAAACTTATCTTCCAGTAAAGAACAGAGATTGGCATAATGTTTGCTGGTTGAATAGTTTCATTTTGTCTTTCAAAAGTTGCTTGCTTTCAGAATTTCCTAAAAGCTGATCTACCCAATACCTGAAAGCCCAATATCATCTATTTTATCAGAAAATGGTATGAGCTTAAACAAATTATGAAATTGCAACAAGAGAACAAATCAAATGATTTCTACACCTGTGCATAAAGAAAAATGATGACATCCCTTAAATGACAACTTTACAAAGCTCCTCCAAAGCAATAAAATATAAAGAAAGCAACAGACACCAGTATAAGTGTATACATGGATGTATTTGATGTGCTCACATTTCTAAGAAATAAGACAATTTAATTAATTAGAATAATTACATTAATCACTCCTTATATAATAAGCTTTTCTCTTTGAAAATTAAAAACAATCAACGATTGAACCCTAGTTTGCTCAGTGCTATTAGTCCAATGGCCTGCACTCTGAGACATGTTTTTCTCCTTCCCTGTCCATTGATATGGATCTGGGCTTTTGTAAATATTGTCTGTCTTGAAATGTGTGTGAGTGGGAGAGTGGGTGGTTGTGCAAGTGAAAAATGAGGGCAGAGACAGAGACAGAAAGAAGAGAGAGGAGAGAGATCCTTTAGCATTATTTTCAAAGCCAAAGCTACAACTTTTCAGAAATAATTGCCTACATTGGATCTACAGATAACTACTTTAATTCCATCAGTTTTTCCACTTGTCTGCCAGTCTCCTAATGGTTTCTTAGTTCACTTAGAGTAAAAATTCTGCAAAATTTCACTCTATGGATTCCTGAATTAGCCTTATAATATCTCCCTTGTAACTTTTCTCCACCCCATCTCCTTCCCTCCAGCCATGCTTGCTGGTCTTTAAGATGATCATTTGACTATTTCGGGCATGTCTCTACATGTGCTCTTGCTATTCTTTCTGTGTAGAAAAGTACTCAAGATCCATATCATTCCTTCTTTGTACAGTTTAGGTCGTGTTAGAGAACCTATGGTATGCAGGCCTCCGCACGCTTTTGTATCAGGGAGAGCTCTAAAAGCTTCACCATCAAGGCTTTATGTCTTTCTCAAATGTCACCTTAAGGTCTTCCCTGACACATATACATGCAAAATCGCAGCCCTATTGTCCTCAGTACTCTATCTTTTCTCTGCAATTTTTTAACAAATTTTATTGTTATCTAAATTTAACTTTTCTTGCATCTTACTAATTATGTGCATCTCTCCACTAGGACATAATCTATGCAGGATAATACGAATGTTCTTATTCAACCTACAGTTCCTTGTCATATTACAGTTCTTTGAATACTCCCAGGAACAAAGCATGTTTTATGTATTTTAGGAATTTTTTTTGTTTACTAATGAATTTGCTACACTAATTGGATTACTCTAACCATCCTGTAGGCTGTTGTTAAGAGTTTCCTATGCATGGAAGTTTGGATAGTTGGTGATAAATTAAGCACAGAACTTTTCTCACAAAGGTCATGTTGTTGTGAAGATAGTCCTACAAAAATTTAATTGCTATGCGAAGTGATTAGTGTATGTTGAATAAAGACTCAAGGAAGGAGAATGACTCACCCGTGTGGGAGGTAGGAAAGGCACTGATAGGAAGTGATATTTGAGCTGAGTCATGAAATATGAGCACATACCTGAGGAATGAAGAAGGATCAGAAAATATGTCAGTCATACAGACAAAAAGAAATGCACATAGGCAAGGAGCTGACAAAGGGAAAGCTCTGCTAGGCAGCAGCCAATAATCCAGTGTGGTTACAGCAAGAGATCTGAAACTAATGTTCACTGCCTCGCTGAGGCCCATCAAACCTGTTGTTCAATCACCAAGGCATCTGCTGGGGTGGCACTGACACTTCTACAAGTGACAATGATCATGATCTGGAAGGCAAATCTGTATTTTTGAATAATTCTTCATGCAGTGCAAAAGGTGGATCCTCTATGGACGAAGGCCAGGAAGTGGTGCAAAGACAGCGTGCTGCAGAAGGAGACAGTGAGTGCAGTCTTGCATGTATTATGTTAAGACTTGTGAGAGATGCAGAAAGCAAATGTCACTTGAAAATAAAATCCTTTTTGGCAGCTAGTGACTACTAAAATAAGGAATTGAACCACTAATGGAATCTTTGGGGATCCCACACAGAAGGGTGAACAACAAATATAGGAAAATGTTCTCAGATGGAGGGGGATACCCAGAGCAGCTGCTGTGATAAGCACTAGGAGTAGAGTTTTTTAGGAAGCATGGCCCATTAAGGCTGAGAAACCCAAGATTCATGGTCACATGCGAGTTAGCAAGAAGAGGGATCAACAGGGTTAAGGGACAAAGCAGAGAATAGTAAGCTCATAGCCAAAATGGAAATGGAGATTAGAACTGGCAGGACACGGAATCACAGCATGAGAGACTGAGGCAGGTGGATCATCAGTTCTAGTCCAAGTTAGGCAACATAGCCACTTAGGCAGGTTCTGTCTCAATCATAAAAACAGGGCTGAGGAGAGAACTCAACAAGCAGGTTTGTATTCCACCCCAGCACAATATACAGAAGGTTGAGGAGAAGGTGGGGAAGAGGAGAGCAAGAATAAGAAATTTGGATAAAGTCTCCACTTTATGATGGGAGGGGAGTGGTACTAAAATTAGTACTTTTTAAGATGTTATAGATATGAGCATTTTCATAGGCAAAAGAATTAATCAGGATGGAGACAATAGAAGGCTGGTAAAGAATGATTGATGAAGCCCTGTTTTAGAAGAAATGCAGGAGGTGACATGACATACAATGACAGTGAATTCAGCCTTTGCAAAAACTTTTTCTTACCTGACACAGAGACATAAAAGGTAAGAAGTTGTAATATAATTTGGGATGTCTGCATAATGTAATGTCTAAGAGTAAAGTCTCTAAAGGATCAACTTCCATTTTTAATATTTTACTAGTTGTATAACTCAGGACCACTTAAAACTGTGTGCCTCAGTTTCCTCATGAGAGAATTGGAGGATAGTCATAATTCCTTCCTCTTGGGTGATGATAATGACATAAACCAATCTCCTTTTCGTGCAGTTCTTAGGACACAGACTGACACTACTTAGTCACAAAGAACATACCTGTGGGATTTTGGCTGGTTTTGTGAGGCAAAACAAGCTGCTGAATATTCAGTGGTTAAGAAGCTGGTGTGCAGCAGGCAATGAAATGCAAACTTCTCAAATATAAACTGTTATACAAAAAACTGTCTGTACCCTGGCCTCCGGCCACCATGAACACATGAGAGCAGGGAGAGTTATAAAAAATGTAAATAACAAGTTTTATTTTAAATATGGGAGGGAGAGAAAGAGAGATTTACTTTTTCCATAGAGAATCATCTACTGTTATAAGTCCTTGGGCTGCTTAAACATTTGAGGTCCAGTGCTTTCTCTCAGTATTACAGAGCAAGACCAATGCCGGGAGCCACCAAGGGAGGCCTGGGCCAAATCTTAGAAGTGGTGACGTCACACAGCACAGACTCGAACCCAGTCCTTTAGGAACCTGGACATGTTATTCAATCCTGAACCTCAACTGATTCATCTGATATAACTGGAATAAAAATAATATTCATTAACACTCTTAGATTAAAATGATATAACTTATAAACACTTTGCCCAGGGGCTGAGACGCAGGAAGATTCAAGAGCAGTATGGGTTTCCTTACACCTCACTGTAAAGAAGGTGTTGAAGAAATATGGACATTGCCAATTATGTGCACACATACGAAATCTTCACCAGCTACCTACTCATTAAACCACATAATTAGAAAATATAAAAAGCTCATATGGCTTTCTAAATGGTTGACTTAAAATGTCTAACTAGCAAAATGAACTGAAGATAAAATACTGAAATCTTGTAAAAGGGCGTGTATGTGGCACATGAAAAATGATGAATCACTTTAAATGTCTTACGGACCTCCCCGAATAGTATTATCTTGTGACCTTTATATTTTTACAGTAATAAAAGTACCTTCAGCATGACAAGATTTATCGTCTCCAACTAATACTTCCTGCACTGAGTGTGAATTTCATTCACATTAACTGCTTACAATTTAGGACCTTTAATTCATAACTTTTTCAAGAATACAACACCTTAAACCCTAAACAATCTAAAATAAATCACTGCATCATGTTTTCTGTAGAAGAAAGGAACCATAATAAAGTGATACATTTCTGCTCGCCTCACTGGGGCTGCTTGAATATGACAACTGCCTTCCTTTTCCCTTGACAAATGACTTGGGAATGTTCTGCCACTTCCCAGATAGGGAGCTAAACTTACTTCAGGACTGGTTTTAAGGAGCTGCTGTGAGGCTAATAGTAAATGCTGTTAGTACAGCCTCCTCCCTGTAGACAGTGTATAGCTTGTATCTTCAGCAAAGCCTCGTGGCTTTGAACAGCAAAGAACTCCTTACCAGAGTGGAGAGTCCACGTTAGCACACGGTGCCAAGCTGACTCTCGTTTCAGGGGGCTGTGTATACCATTACCAACATATCTTATAAAAATAAATTATAGAAACACACAGTGCTGTTCTGTTTGATAGTTTCTGTGATCAGTAATACTTTCAGGTAAAGTCAAACTCTTATTAGAGCATTTCATAATAGCTAAGATGAATGCACTCTTTAATTATGCACATAAGGATTCAGCTATCCTAAAACCACTATTTGCATGTGAAATGAAATCAGAAAGTACGGGTGAGCAATTGTGGGGGGACATGGAATAGGCTCCAGTATGGCCTTCTTAAATCACACAGGACCTTCATGGTTATGTCTTCCCCTCCAAGTTAGAATGTGAGCTGCACAAGAACAGGAACAGAATCAACAGAACTCTGTGTTTGTGACAAACAGTCATTGAATGCTGAATTAATTTGACCCTTAACAAAGCTAGAAAGGGTCTTTCCCATTAAAAAATGCTCAATCCTGACTTCTATACTGTATCAAAAATATATGTGGCACCAAGCACATAAAATGCCAACTTCTGTGACACAGTGCTGAAAGGGTCTGCCCATTTGAAGGGCTTACCCAAGAAATGATGGATTTTACATACAACATAGCTACCACATGCCACCATATGTCAAGCATGGCAGGTCTCATGTGCAAGTATATTTCTTTTGCATTTCTTGTTAATTTAATCACATTACCCTTTTGGAAAATATGCCATTCTCACATTAAAGGAACTACATTTAAACTGAGCCCTCATTCTGCTTTCTGAGCAATAAGAAGCAGGGCTATAAAGGTTATCTTTCTTTTTACAGTGAAGGATACTTGAAGGGAAACAAGATATGCACCAGAAATGAAAAGACACAATGTGGAGGCAGTGAAGGAGATGCTCTAACCTTGTCTTGGAAGATGCCTCGTATGCTTATGACTTTAACAGGATCCCAGACATGATGTTGACACAATGGCATTTCACCCCAGACCACAGCCAGTTGAGAACTCTTTCTTTCTTTCTTTCTTTCTTTCTTTCTTTCTTTCTTTCTTTCTTTCTTTCTTTCTTTCTTTCT
This sequence comes from Ctenomys sociabilis, assembly GCA_004027165.1. Classification (NCBI taxonomy): domain Eukaryota; kingdom Metazoa; phylum Chordata; class Mammalia; order Rodentia; family Ctenomyidae; genus Ctenomys; species Ctenomys sociabilis. Next base: position 3,386 of record PVKA01010137.1, on the reverse strand, counting down.
TTCTTTTTTTTTTTTTTTTTTTTTTTTTTTTTTTTTTTTTTTTTTTTTTTTTTTTTTTTTTTTTTTTTTTTTTTTTTTTTTTTTTTTTTTTTTTTTTCTTCTGTATTTTAGGGAAGAGTCTACAGGGTGTTTAGGGTCTCACTACTAGATTGGACTCATAATGGTCCTACCATTTATAGCCTCCCAAGAGCCAGGATTACAGGTGCACACCACCACACCCAGTCTCAATTGTCCTCTCAGCATGCCCCAGAGGCAGGGCAGGCCCAGCAGGCCCAGGGATCAAACCCATGGGCCCTGCACCTGCTTGCAGGCACTTTAATCAGCTGAGCTATTTGGCCAGCCTGCTTCCACTTTTTTTTTTTTTTTTTGGCAGAACCTGGGATTGAACTCAGACCCTTGCACCTGCCAGGGAAGCACTTATTCCACTGAACCATCTCCCCAGCCCTTGCTTCCACTTTTATTAACATATTTGGATCAAACTTTTCTGGGGGCCGGTGAGATGGCTCAGCAGAATAAGTGCTTCCCTGGCAAGTACAAGGACCTGAGTTCAATACCTGGTCACACCAAACAGTAAAGGAAAAAAGAAAAAAAAAGCTTTTTTCTGGAATCTTAATACTTATTCCACTCAGAACTTCCCAAAATGCATGACACCAACATCAAGTGTTCTCCCATTTTGAAATCCAATGATTTTCCAACTGGGTTGGTTACAGCAGCCAGTCATTTACCTCTTGGAGAATGAATTAGCACTTGTGCAAGCTTTTCCTGTGTATATGGGACGAGCCCTCACCCTCAAATCTGTTGTCTTTTCTAGTTATTATTTCTAACCCTAAAGAGGAGAGGGAGGCAAGAGTGGCTACATGAACTTCTGGGCTCTATCACCAACTCTTCAGCCACTATTAATTTCTGGGATTCCAACCTTTAGCACTAAAGAAAAACATCCCAGCAAGGGTTCCAACACTAAGTCCCCAGCATAATAAGAGCCTACACTTTGTAACATTGACTTATATATTTCACTGTCCTCACATTCAAATCAAAACATAACTTGGAAAATGTATGATTTTCAGAAGTGAAAACAGTAAGGCTAAAATACACATTGACAAAAAAATTTCCTTCACATTTTAGATTCAGAACTGAAAGAAGGGTCACCAAGCAGTTGCTGCTGTCACCTCACTTTGAACATCAATTCCTTAGCTCTGATTCATGTTGGGGAAAAAAATCATCAATGTCCCTCTTCTATCAAGCCAAGAAAACCAATAAAAAAGAAGACAAAGTGCAGAAGGTAGCTTAGAAGACTGAAAGATCAGGGAGTACCTGAATATAAGCTTTTCCCTTAAATTTTCTCTCTAACATGAATTATAGAACCAGCCATAACCTATGCACAAAAGTCCTTATGGGAACAGGCCTACTACTGAAGAAGGCTAAATGTTACAATTTTAAATGGTAGTGGGAATAAAGGCAATTACATAGCAAAAAAAATCCTTAATTTCGTTCTAAAAATATTATCCAGACACAATGAGAGATGTACAAGAGAATATCAGGTGGAAAAAGTATATAATCATACTAAATGTATTTATGATACTGAAGTTCTTTCAAAATCTAATTGTCTAGACAAAATGAAGTGTACAGCTCTGTGCAAAAACATTATTAGGCACCTATAAATCATTATACCTACTTGGAGAGGAAATACAAAGATTTAAGCAATTTATAGAAATCAAGCAAAATATATATGCACTCATATTGAAGATGGGCCAGACTTATAAATATCCACATCATACAAAATCTATTTCCTAATTATACTGCCTGAAAATTTTTTTAAAAAATCTCTTTCCCAACAGTGACTACTTCACAACTTTCTCAAAGATAAAGATGCAGGAAACATTTTCCACTGTATATGTTAGGATTAAAGCAATGTTTGGAGCCAAGAAGTAGAAGAAGGACTCTTATTCTCAAAACATTTCTGAGATCTTTGATCCTTCAGCAAACTAATCAGAACAGTCTAGCAAAGAACATGTATTAAGTGCCATCACTTTTGAACACCAAAATGCCTCAGTAAAATCTTCAATAAATTAAGCTCACTCAGAAATAATTGAATCTGTGCAGAACCAATTGTAAGATATTATTTTGAAAGATTTTAATTAAAAGACAAAATTGTGAGTGACTCATATCACACAAGTGTGTAGCATTTGGAAATAATTTCTTACTTAATTCCACTTACATCCAAAATATTATTGGTCTAATGATTGTCGAATACTTTAAGATTTAATATCTCAACATTCCACACAACGCTCTTAGAAGTGAAACCCACTTAAATGTATGGCTCTTCTCCTTAGTATATGTTCTAAGTTATAGGACTTTCTCTGTGTTGCAATAACATTTCCTGGTCCATTACGTCAGAGAGCGCCTGTCTGTTCTAAAATGCTCCATCACTGGCACATACAAGATCTTTTACATTCTAGGAAGAAATCAGGATGCCCCTCTTTACCATAGTACTTTACACATAAATCTTCCAAATACTGCAATATGCGATGTAACTGTGTCTTCTGCTATACCAAAGCTGCTTAAAAACTGGGTAACATTTCACATCCACTTCTTGTAGCCTTTGTACCTAGCAGCAATGCCACCCAAAACTGACAAAAATGGTAGAAAAATGCAAAAGCAAAACAAAAAAACAAACAACAAAAAAGCGGACACTTCCTATGTTTTATACAACAAGTAAATGCAAAATATTCCTTGGGAAGAAATAATTTTCAAGTACATTTCTGATCTCCCTCCTCTCCCACTTTGCATGTACAGTTGACTTTTCCTTCTGCGTGTACATGATCCTACTCACAGCCATCATCTCCTCATGACTCACGGAATTGAATGTTCATCCAAGGGAATGACTCATAATTAGGTTATCACTGGGATTCATAGCACTGGTCATCCCCAGCACACTAAATGCTGTCCCCTTCACCCTTAGTCACTGGTCATGCTCAGAAAGTCAGCCAGCCTGGCGCACACTCACAAAGTCCCTTCCTTTCTGGTTGGATTTGGCTCAGGGAAATTCCAAGTCAGTCTAAAAAGACAGAAGAAATGTATCAGGCTAAATACTTCATTACTCATATTACTGCCCAGTCATTACTGTCCTTTGGGGTAGCCCTCTCCAAACACTTTTCTTTTCTCAGTCCACTAAATTCTACTTCAGCAAGGGGTTGAATGGAGTGGCTATCACTTACCATAGGACAGATTCTCTCTGTCTTCCCACAGGACAACTTCTCTCTCTAGAGAACTGCCCACGTGTGCAGGATATTTTTATGTTCTGAGATGCCATCTTGTGCCCTGCAGGGTGATGGCAGTACTCCTAGCATCTGTGTAATATATATATATATATATATATATATATATAT